>JABUQX010131007.1:0-22880 GCA_015478945.1 Trachelipus rathkii | reverse complement strand
ATTACAAACATCAGGGGAAGTATTACAAGATTCAAACACCGGGGTTCCAGGTTCACTAAAAGGTGAGGTAGACTCAATCTCTATTGAATCCGTGGGGGTTTGTATTACTTCATGAAGAACACGTTCGGTCGGTTCCAGATTACAGATCGACATCAATGGACGCAGGGTTTTTCTGTTTCTAATACAGGGGGCATTTTGATATGGTCCTTCGGACCTTGATAGTTTTAACTCAGGATAACGATCCATCAAGGCTAATAGGAACTCACGGGTTGGGTGTAACCCATCAGGCATTAGTGGAGAATTCAGTATAGACGTAATCTTTTCTAAATATTTCATATGGGGTGTAAGCATTCCTTCAGGGCAATTTCTGTCGGTCCTATGATGAAAATCCAGAACGTCGTTTCCGAAAAGGAGATTTTTATCCGTCCATACATATCTTGTTTCTGATAAGGATTCAAATCGTCCATTGCTAATGATGGCATGGTTTCGCATTACCTCTGGTGATAATGTTGGGTCCTTGGCCAAGTAATCAAAGAAGGCTTTTCCCCAATCTTTTACCAAACGCTTGGAATTAAAAGTATAAAGATCTTGAACGGGAGGTAACATCAAGTAAACTTTGGCGTTTGGATTGAGACTATTTCATTCACCCATTTTAAGGATCATCTCATGAAAATACTGTACTGACTACCTAAATCGAGAAAGGCACGACGTACAGGACTATTTTATTGCCACTTTGCAGCGATGTTAAGGAGGAAGTGTCAGATATTTGACTCACAGATGAGGCTGAACCGTTATACAAATATTTATTTGGAAGAGCCCATGGCCTTAAACAGTTCTCATCCTGACTAGATTTGGCGGCCGCTCATATTCTGAAAAGTGCACTACAAGTTTCAACTATTTTCAAGCATGAGCCGTTATGTGGATTGTTGCCAAATTGGCGCGTCGGGTGACTACGTCCATACCTATTAACAGGCATTTGTTACGCAATCGTTTATCATGAGCGACCTGAAGAACCCTGCGCGGCTCTAATCGACTTACTCTGTCAGGAGATGAAATATACTTCGCAAGAAATCCATACACTTGATTTCTATTTACAATATTTACTGATTCAGCGGATTTTTGTATACCCAACGCTTTTGATTACATCTCGATTTCGTTCTTGACGGAGAAACTTTCAAACCACTTAGAGAAGCGTTAATAAAGCTGACGAATTATATTGTTATTATGCTCAAAGGAGCGATTTATGCTCAAGTTCTCTATTAGGGGATCGATTTTATATTTTCCCTTCCTGCACGACTTGATTATTTTACTGTAAACCGTTCCCAGATGCATTAACGCGAAGGATATTCATCCTGTAGAGGGGTGTTAATTGCGCCTCGTGAAGAGAAACGTGTTGGAAGTTTGTCCACATTAGTGCACTTCATGAGCTCGCAGCCCGCTAGAGAATTCTTGCAAAGAAATCGAGTCAAAACTCCTTGAGTCTCATAATATTATGCCCTCAGTTTCCGGACAAGGAATACGGCGAAATGTTTTCCGGATTATCCAAAAATTGATAAAATGAGGAATGAACCGGTCATATCGAGAATTGTGTGCATGTGGAAGAACTGGGACGAATGACCGAGAATAGATACAAAGTACTTGAGATGGTGTTGGTCTGTCGGAAAGGATAGCGATGATTTCAGTTGGTTAAGCGATTGTATAGTGCTTAGATATGTGCCGGGAATCGACCGCGGCTGGGGAGACCAAGAACAAAGTGGTTGATCAGTAAAAGGAATGCTTGAGGACGAGAAATGTGAGTTGCAGAGCGAGATAGAAAGAATACAGGAGAATGGGGGGTTCGTGAGTGGTTATGTTGTGACCCACCTGCAAGGGCATGAACTACATTGACGAGATGCCATAGTAAGGGTCACGTCCGGTCCATTGAACGCTCTAGGCTATTTTCTCGACGCGACGGTCTCACTAAAAGAATGGGCGTGCGAAGGCCTGCGGCTTTTCTTTTGACTTGCTCATCTTCTTCCTACTATTTATCTGTTTCCGGGCATGTACACCACCTTATTCCCAGTCTGTGCAAGGAGAACTGTGTGATATGATGATGACGTTATATTATAATACCTATATATATATATATTAGTATATATATATAATATATATGTATATTAATATATATATATATTTTATTATTACTATATATATATTATCATATATATATATAATATATATATATATTGTGTTTATTCAGGGGTTCTGTCTTAATCTACTACTTTATCATACTTTCATACAGTGATCTTCTCACGCTGCACATCTAACTCTAGTGCCACTTGTATAGCCGATGACTCGATCCCTCCTTCTTTAACTCTTCAATTCGTGCTCTCTCTTTTACTACTAGATAGCTCTCGCTTATCTTTCCGATTCTATTCGCTGATCTGTGATGACATTTCGGTGGGGGTCGTTCACCTTGTGAATTCAACTTCTTTAAAACTACAAATCTCTACAAATCTTCCCCTCAAGAACACCTTCTAACTTTCTGTATCTCTTTCCCGACGTCTCTCGTTCTCTTGTCTGACAAAGTAAAACATCTTGGCCTTAACTATAAACAAAAATATGTCTTGGAAACTCACATCACAACTTGCTAGGGCGGTCTCAAAAGAAACTGGGAATTCTGTTTAGACTGTGGACTTTTTTTCCTCTTCTTAGTTACTCCAGCTTAACAGGGTCTCATCCGACCTTGTGTAAGCATACTCTCTCATATCTGCGGGGGGTCGGTATTCACCCGGCTATCATTGGATAGGGTCGACTAAAAGCCAAAAAGGCTGATACTCTGTTCTAGTACTTTTCCAGTTCACTCGACAAATCTATCCATTTGCGGCGCAGAGAGATTTGCCGTGCTTCTTATCTCTTTTCTCTATAGTTACCGCATGCAGTTGCGCGGAGGAACTTATCACTCGGCCCATACCACCACCATTACGTCCTCCTCAAGAGCACATGTAGGGGCTGTGTTCCGCACATGAGTTTTGTCGTTGATATTGTAGCCCAGGCTAGTTCGGCTGCCCCCGTGCTTCCTTCTTTCTGCCACCTCTGTTGTGGATTCTCTTCCATCTTCTGTTGTTCCGGTGAATTTAATCTCCCTCACTTATAAGACCTGCGTCTAAGTGCTCATCTGCCTAATTTAGCGTTAGCTGTGACTCTGAATGGCTACACCACTCTTTCGAATTAAGCTCTCTAAGGTGAATGTGGTGACCAAACTGCATAATATATATTATAATATATATCTATAGTATATATTATATTATATATATATATATATATATTATATATATATATAATATCTATATATATACTTTATAATATGATAGATATTATATATATATTAATATAATTTATATATATATTAGATATTTTATATTCTATATATATATATAGTATATATATAGTAATATTTATAATTAATATATATATATATATAATTGATATATTATATATAAATATATATTAGTATATATATATATATATATTGTGAAGTTCTATTACGGCTATAAACCAATAATGAGGTTTTATTTTTCAATTTTACAATGAAATATATATAAAATATTTATAAACTAGTATGATAAAAAAAAATTGACATTTTTTTTCTTTTACGTGTCAGAAACAATTAAATTATTTTACAATATATTTTTAATAAATAAGTAATAGATATAATATAATTTATAATAATAATAAGTAATAAATAATAATAATATAGATAACTAATAATAATAATAATATATAACTAATGCATAATAATATAAAATAAAATAATAAATAATTAATATTATACATAAAAATAATTATTAATAAGAAATATATAAATAATAACAATAATCATCAATAATAATAATAATGATATAAAAAAAATAATAAATAATAATAATAATAAATTAATAAAATAATAATAAAATAAAATAATAATAATAATACTTAATAATAATAATACGACGACAATGGTTGATGTAGATAAGGAGGTTGGAGGGACATACTTTTGAATCTACACCACAATGCTCGGAGAAATAATCTTTTTTGGGCCTCATCTTTGAATAATTAGTGTCCGCTTAGACCTCCAGGCTCGCATCCTGGCTCAAAGCAGCATCGATTTTAAAGTTATGGATCTTCCTCTTCGAGCTATACTAAAAATTAATTTTTCATATTCTTACTCCAGTTTCGGCTCTCACCCAAAAAAACTACTCGACTCCGCCGAGATTTTCCTAAAGCCTACAACCTCCGACTCAATCAAAAACCCTTGCCATTGTCGGCTGCTCTGACTTTGACTCCTCAAGCATTTGTCATGCATTCACATCGGTATTTCAAACTTAAAAAAAAGAGAGAGAGCAAATTGGTAAGTAAACTAAAACTGCTTGCCCTACTTCGAGATTTTTGATGAAAAAAAAGTAACAATGCGGGAATAGTTTAAATTAGGGAAAAATGGGGAAAAAATGAAAAATTAAAAAAAAAAAAAAAAAAAAAATTAAAAAATTTAAAAAAATTTGAACCAATTTCTACTATTTTACATTTTTTTTATCCAGCGTTGTATTATATTCTTTCCTCACTTTACCGCACCACCCAGACGAACGGGCAGCTCCAGAGTCAAGGTGAACGCACCACTCACCGAACCCACAGACCACTTAATCGATGTCGTTGAGAGAAGAACAACCCTCTTCCCAAATTGACGTGGAGCACCAACACGACTGCACCCCCACTAGCCGCACCCCCCCACCATATCGACCATAGTTGCCTACAATCAGAGGAAATCGGCACGTGCTTTGCATTTTTGAGATATATCGAAATCAGAGTCGGGGTTTAAACCGAGTATCATGTTCCTAAAGGCGGGGAATCGAAAACAGGATCGGAATCGCAGGATTTATTATACATTACCCTGAATCCGGATCTTGCCACAAAACGGAAAACATCTAAATTGCCAATCCAACAATTGTGCGGAACTTGATCGGATGGGGAAATGTAAATAGAATCTGATCGGATAATCACTACACTCTAAACTCGTTCTATGCGCCTAAGAGAGTTTATTTAGTCGATCATATCAATGATGTTGAGTTAGTTACATAAAATAAAAATAACGCAAACAAGTTAAGTGCAACCATCACACATACACCAAAAACAGGATAATAGGAAAATATACGTAAGGTAAAGCTTAATGAGGTGGGAACCCTTGAATGATAGGGTTTGATTTATGTGTTCGATAACACATTTTCATAAGGTCGACAATAAGTTTAGATTGTATAATCGTTACGATCACTGGTTCAACGCATAAGCTCAACCATGAAAACCAACTTAGTATTTACTTCTATCTAGCTTTCTAAAACCTATTGATTCTAAAATAAACTATTCGGGCGAAATTAAATTTTTTTTGGCTCTTTGAAATTCCCCGTTAAAAATCCTTATCAATAAAGGCTTATGTTAATCCCGGTTGTGGTTTGGAACAGGTCCTCAACTTCTCTTCCGGCCTTTGAAGGAACGGGCAGGACGCCGACCTTTTTATTGAATTAAAAGACCGGATCCCGTTTTTACATATCACTTTTCTCCATTACCGTAGGAGAAGCTATTTGGACCAAAGAAAATACATCCCCTAATACCCCGTGAACGATATAATATATATTATATTATATAAATATTATTAGTATAATTGATATATATATATTGATATATACATTATATATATATATATATAATTTATATATTATAGTATGATATCAATATATATATATAATATAGTATATATATATAGCTTATATGTACTATATACTATATATATAGATACTAGTATATATATATATAAAATATATATAGATATAGCTATATATTATATATTCTACGTAGTTAGCTATAAATACTATTAATATCTAATAAATATCTTAATAAATGAAAATAATAATATAATACTATAATATTATAATAATATATATATATATACTAATAATATATAATTATACGTAATAAAAACATAAATATTCAAAATATACAGAGAGAAAAGATACAAAAATAGATAATAAATACCCACCTGAGGAGGTGAAAGGGAAAGGAAACTCAAGCTCAGAATTATTGAAATCAGAAAGATAATAACACCTGAAGGACGTATTAAGAGAGAAATATACAGAGAGATGAATAAACTAGTAAGAAAGACCGGAATCAAATATCAATGATAAACTTTATCCCAGTTATCATTAGAGATAATATAATAGAGAATAAACAAAAAAAGACCAGTAAGTTGATCTACCGGATGGAAAAGCGCAGAATAAAAAGTATACTAGAAAGAGTATGCAATAGATCCGCCCTGAAAGACGAGAGAGAGAGAGAGGCAGAGAGAGAGAGAGGAGGAAGGAGAGTGAGAGAGATGAGAGGGGGAGAGAAGGAGAGATGAGAGAAATGAGAGGTGGAGAGAAGGAGAGATGAGAGAAGAGAGAGAGAGAGAGAGAGAGAGAGAGATTGAGAGGAGATAGAGAGAGAGAATATTTGAATTGACGAGACGAAAAGTCGTAGACACTGCAATTTAAACAAAAACTGTAAGAATGTTAACACCCCAAATTAGTAGATTATAGTGGCAGCTTAAAACACAAATCTTATCTCTAATGAATAAAGAATGAAGATCTTCAAAGAAAGATCACAGACAATGAAAGCTCGAACGAATATCTAATGGACAGGTGAAGATTTGAGTTGTGTTATTAAAGGATTTTGTTAGTTAAATGGAAGATTTTGTCGGGTAGATAAATGAAGAGAGTGAGTTTTTGAACCATTGAAAACACTATGCTTTACTTGCCCCAAATTTTAAATACGTAAAGTATCATAGATCCAGTTTATCTAAAGTACCCTCTGCGCAACGAGTGTTTGCTAGAACTGTCGTATGGTCGCCTTTTCGAATCCCCCAAAACAAACAAAAATAAACGGTGGAGTTAACTGCATAAGAGTTCCTAGGAAATGTCTGGACGGATAGAATGGGCGGGAAGAAGAGGATTCCAAAAAGACTGTATCACAGTTTCAACAATGCTTTTTCTGCGTTGAAGATTAAGTTTTCCAAAGTTAGATGACTAAGAGATAAAATAAAATTCGAAAGTGAAACTGAAACTTTGGTACAACAAAATTTCAGACCTGCCAGTCTGTAACGAAATTTCAAAAGAACATTCCCAGAATGTAAAACTCTCTCTCTCTTCTACTCTCTCTATCTCTCTCTCTCTCCTGTCGTCTCCTCTCTACTCTTCTCCTCTCCTCCTCTCTCTCTCTCTGAGTTTAGAAATGTGGAAAAAGTGGAATGCTTGCCACCATTCTACAATGAAACACCCCTTTATGTTGTGGGGTTCCCGTTATACTAAGGAGGAACCTCGACCTTAACTGAATAATAAATGGACTCTTATATAGTATATAATAATATATATTAGATTATATTAAATATATATATAATATATATAATATTAATAGATTATATATATATATATATATAATATATAGTAGTAGTGTAGAGTTAATATAAAATAATAATAAAAATTATATTAATGAAATATTTATATATATATATATATATATATATTATATGTATATAATATGTATAAATAATCATATATATATATATTATTATTAATATTATATATATATTATATAGTATATATATATAATATAAGTATTATATAATATATATATATACTATATTATTATAATATTATAATATATATATCTATAAATATAATATATAATATTAATATATATAGTCTATATATACGTATATATTATATTATAATATATATATATATATAATATATTTATTTGATATCATCATCATCATCATCATCGATCATCATCCATCCATCAACTTCTTTCCCCAAGCCTGGACTAAGCGTGCGGTAACATGCACCCCGGAAACAGAAATGTAGTTAAGAATATGACCACAAGTCGGAAAGAATGCCCAGCCTTACCGCCCCTTTATTATCATATTAGTGAGAAACTCGGTCGCCAGTCAGAAATCCACCCTCAGAGCTTCACTGGACCGCGGAACGACCCTCACTGCATCTCATCATCTAGTTATATATATTTATATATATATATAAATAATATATATATAATATATATATATATAATATATTCCATATATATTTATATATATATATATATATATATATATATGTATAGCTATATGATATATTATATAATATTATATATATATATATATATATATAATATATATAGTATATATATATATATATTTATTATGATTTCTTTTATATTATATATATATATTACATATATATATAATACTTATATATATATATAATAAATATTATATAATCATATATACATATATATTATATATAGAATATTATATATATAATATATAATATATATATATATACTATAATATATTTTAACTATATACATATATAATATAGCTTATATATATATATAAGCGATGTCACGGATATAAATATGTAGCAAAATTTTAAAGATCAGCACTTCAGTTCTGTTTCTAAAAATCTTATCGTTTTATTCTATATTTCAAACTCTACCGAAAACGTGTCTTTTTTTCCTGTTACGCACGATTCTTTTCGTCATTAGTAATTAAAAACAAAAGTTTGCATATAACGGGCGTTGCCGTATTTTAGGAGGAGAACTTTTCCCTGGGAATCAGACTGGGATTGAAACAGCTTTTTCAAACACGTATTTCAATTTTATAACAGTTTTGACATGAAAATGCCTTCATCGGCATAACAATATATATTTATCTCTAGGTGTTAAAAATGCATTTGTCTTTTAAATTTTGAGCATTCTTTATTAGATATATTAGATGAATTTCTTTAACCATCCGATATTGCTCCGAAAACGCTTAGAAATTTTCACATCAGGCGATTTAGATATCATATTACTATATACTATATATAATAATAATGAGATATATATATATATCATATATAATATATATATTATATAGTATATATATATATATATATATATATATTATAACTAGTATTAGACCAGTCAGTTCCCTATAAAGATGCATAAAATCTCTCACTGGTACATATAATTATATAATATTAATATATAGATATAGATTAAGTAGTATTATATATATATATATATATATCATATATATATATATATATATATAATATATATATATATTATATATATATATATATATATATTTATATATATATATAATTATATAATATATATATTATAATATATTTATATATATCTATATATATATATTATAAATATTATAATATATTATAGTATATATATATATAGTATATATATATATATCAATAATATATATATATATATATATTATATATATTAATATATAGTATAATATATATATTAAATAATATATATTTTATATATATATCTATATATAGTATATATATATATATAATAAATTATATATATATATATATAGTATTATATTATATTATTATAGTATATGATATATATATATATATATATATATATATATATATATATTATAATATATATATTCTATATATGAGATATATATATAACATATATTTATGATATATAAATATATATATATATATAATACTATATATATATATATATTTATATATATATATATATATATTATAAATATATATATATATATAGATATTATATATATTATATCTATATTATATACTAATAATATATATATATGTATATAATTAATATTATATATATATATGATAATATTATATATATATATATATATATATTATATAGCTTTTATAAACATTATTATATATCAGGAAATATATATATATATATATATTATATATATTAACCAGTAGTTCCCTATAATAGATGCAATAAAATCGTGTAGATAATCACGTTCCTCATCAAGCAGTTGTCCTTGTGTCCTTCTCATGTTATATAAATAGATTAAAAAAATATCCCTCTAATTGCCAATTTAAGATTAATTAACAAACCCGCCTTTAATTATTATCTTTAGTTGCATTACCTGTTTTCTTGGTAAATAAATAATTAATTGAGTAACAGAAGTATATGATTTTTTATGTATTTTTTGTCACTGGATTATTGCTAGTTAAATCACCAATTATTATTATTATTATTATTATTATTATTATTATTATTATTATTATTATTATTATTATTATTATTATTATTATTATTATTATTATTATTATTATTATTATTATTATTATTATTATTATTATTATTATTCACAATTAAAAGGCGAGAGAAATTCTATGTGGAACTATTTTACTTACAATCAGACTAGAATTGGCGATCATCGGAACTTTCCGCTCCGCACCACCAGTCATTTTTTGCCTACCAGACCGCACCGCACCCCAAACTGTGAGTCGACCAACCCTAATTCCGAATTTTCCATGCTCTCGTTCAAATGTAATCACTGATCAAACAAGAACACCTGAGAGTAGAAGAAACTTGCCAGAATTCCTATACCTTGAATTATATGAAATATAGAGATCAAAGTGGTTATCATTTTATATAAGTAAAGAAAACAAAGAATCAGCGTATAAGGTGATAAGAGACAAGCCTTTTCATTCATAAGATGTTCTCTGCTTGAATGGCGCCAGAACTTGTTAGAACGAGCCATGTATTTTGGTAACAAATATTTTCGAGAGAACATTCACAAGACTTGATTTATGGTCATATGGACACGTTTATGCTCCCATTGGTACATCCAATAGTTTTAAATATAAAATATTATAAGATATATTTAGGAATTTTGAAATTGTTGGAGGAAGCATCCCAAAATACGTTTCAAACAGGAGTAAGACTCTGATTCTGAGTAATTCAAATTAGCATTTGGATGACGCAAGTGGAAAAGCAAATGAAAAACTCTCTTTAGTGTCCAAATATGCTTGTATATTATTTAGCCAAAACTGTGCCCATAGATATTCATCCACACACACAAAAGATTTAAAACGTAACTTAACAACAACTTAACATTGCCAACAAATTCAGACACAACTATCAAATGTGCATTATATTAAGCTACGTAGAAGTAAATCTGACACTAAAATTTCATTTGAGAAAGTAGAAAATATTCAGTTCACTTGAAAAAGTACCATAATAACCAATCTGAATTTAGAAGCTTTGTGTGTGTGTGTGTGTGTGTGTGGTGTGTGTATGTATTATTATTATTATTATTATTATTTTATATATATATATAATATATATATATATATATATATATATATATATATATATATATATAGTAAAAACAACACTCTATCTTATTTATATATATAGTATAACTCAATAATATATAGCTGCTGCTCGCTGCTGATATATGAGCCAAGATACTCAGGCTACTTAGTTAATAGTAATCAATCAAGCGTGATAATGAAAAATGTGGCACTTTAGTTTTTATTAACAATGAAATATTAAATATTATTTATCAACAATGCAAATGTTAGAGCCATCTGGGGCTATATAAGATCTATAATTTGACTATAAATATCGCAAATTATATAAATTTAATTTTATATAGACACCCGACACAAATCTTAAATGCGTCCTCTCTTCAACGAGGTAATTTTACAAGTCCCGATTCAGCTTGACGATTGTCCTTTGGCGGGCCCTTTCGTCATTACAATTCAAATTTGACACCTCCCATTTGGGGGTTGCAGTACATGCTTTTGCAACTGTTTGAAATGACTCAGTAACAAGACTGCTATATCAATAGTTTTAACGAACTTTTAAATGTGCGTGTGGGATATGTAGGTCAGCCTCTTTCATAGGTTCACAGGATCTCTAGGCACTCATGCAGATGCCCTCGTACCTAATGACCCTCACGATATTATTGCATATTTTGGTGATTCTAGAGCTATAGGAAAGATGGATAACTCTATAATCATTCGTGAAGAGGATGATTATTGACTTCATTCATATCTCTCTTCACCCAGCCTTCTGATATTTCACAACAATTTTTAAAGGAAAGAGGAAGTAAGAATAGGCAAGAATAGTACTTGGAAAAGTGTAAAGAACTACAATGTATGATTTAATAATTCACAAATAACAAATGTACAATTTGTCCTCACATTATTATCATATAACCGTCTCTCACTCTCTGTTCCAAGAGACATTCTTTACAATTTCTTACTCTTTTCTTTTTTCTCATATTTCTTTATCGATTTTCAATTCTTTTTTCAGGAGGAGACTTAATCAGATTTTAAAAGATTTTAACATTCCGGAGGTTTTCTTTTACTATCTTATCTCCCTTTATCAGATGGGAGTTGTTATTTGTTATTTTTACCACTTTGTAGGGGCCATTATACTTAGGTTGCAATTTTACTACATTGTACTGGTGGTTTCTGACCAACATAAATTTTGCATCTTTCAGATTCTTGGGCATGAAAATATTTCTATTTCGGAGATTAATTCTATTAGAGAGGGGTTTGGTTAACAATCCTGCAATCTTTTCAACATATTTATCATAGGTAAGAGGCCGATCTGGCACTTCCCTGCTCACTAAATCACCTCGTATGTTCACATTTTGGCCAAATAAAATCTGACTTGGACTAATGCCGCTTTCCGAGATGGGAGCCTGTATGAGGGCGAATAGCGCGAACGGGAGGACGTCTAGCCATTGTTTACCTTTCATTTCCGGCTCTGTTAACATTACTCTAATGCAGGATAACAAGTTGCGGTGAAATTGTTCAATTTTTCCGTTCGAGAAAGGTGCGCAGCTTGCTGTAGTGAAATGAGAAGTGCCAATTAGCCTGCAGACACTTTCAAACAAGTGAGATGTGAAATTTCCACCCAGGTCGGTTATCAGGTTATCGGGTACCCCTGTAAAGGAAAATATCTCATGTAAGAGCACCTTTACTATTGTTTCTTTTGCTATATCTTTTAGGGGCACCGCCCATACGTAGTGACTGTATCGATCGATGAGGGTAAACAAATTTTTATAATCGTTGCAAGAGGTCATTTTCACTATATCCGCATTCATCGTCTCGAACTTATAGCTTACTTCTTTATATTTCCCACAAGCACGGTTTATTTTCCTCCCCACTTTACTGATTTGGCACTGTGGACAAGTTCTTACAATATTTTTCCCCCTTTTATGCATGCTTTGAAAAACAAACTAGGCCTTTATTGATGTTAGGGTACGATTTATTCCCAAGTGTCCTTGTAGATGCATAATCCTTATTATTTCATCAATGCAATCTTCAGGTAAGAGCACACGTGTATAGTTTAAAGAAACATCTGCAAATAAATCTATTTCCTTTCGATCAAACCAAAACTTTTGTTTTATAAGGTTAAGTGAGCTTTTCTCTTTATCTGCCAATAAGGTTTGTAGGTAGGTATCATTCTTTTATTTATCACTGATCATTTGATAGTCAATCTTCTTATGGAACTTCTTTATTATTTCACTATGTGTTTTTCCGCAGCTGGTAATTAAATTAACCATTTTTATTTCAATTAAATTTTCACTCTTTCTATGATCGACCCTCTGTTCTGTGAGCTGCTTGTTCCATTTATCTAACTGTTCAGCTTTTATAGCAATGCGTTCTTTCTCTTGCAATTTTTGTTTTTCAAAATTTAAATCTCCTAGGCGTTTGGAATGTATGGTATCTGTTTAATGTCTCTCTGCGGTATTTGGCATTTACGGTCTCTACGCGTGCCGATTTATAGTAAAAATTCCTTTCTCCCACCTGATTTTCATGTTTGCTTCCTGGTCTCTGATTGGTTGAAGCGGCGCTGAGCGAACCAATCCAGTTTTCTTTTTCTTCGTTCGCTGCGTTGTGATTGGTTGGAAGGTTTCGTAGCTCCTCCCCTCTGTTGATTTCGATATTGTCAAATGCATGATTGTCGATATTGTTATCTATTCTTTCTTCAATAATTTGATTGTGTATTAAATATTCAGATAAAGGGTTATTCTTGCTCGTAATTAATTTCCAGGATACATCATAAGTACTTAGCAGATTCAACTGCCGAATCTCTCTTGAATTCTTGTTTTTGCAATCATTGATTCTATTGTATTTTGCTATCAATTCTCGGGATTGAGTATGGATGGCATTTTTCTGCCTATTAAGAGATATCCGTATTTCTTCAATACTTTAATGAGGCATATCAATTGTTTATTAGGATAGTCGTATTTTCGCTACGTCTGAGTCAAACTACTACTGAAGAAGGCGTATGGGAAATTTCCTTCTTCGTCTGCCATTATGGCACCCGCTACCGCTTCAGCTGTTGTGTGTACTATAATTTTTATTGGGCCAGAGGCGCTTGGGTATGCTAATGTGCAAGCGTTTCTGATGGCATTTTTAACATCTGAAAAAGCTTTTTCTGAAGGTGTATTCCACAGTACTCGCCTTCGGGAGTAGGGTTTTTCCCGTAGGAAAGAGGTAAGCGGTGCCATAACTGTGGCAATGCAATTAAGGGTATTGCGGTAAAAGCTTATCTTGCCTATGAAAGCCCGCAATTCTCTGATCATTTTTGGCTTATCACAATTTACTATGTATTTTACTTTATCGGGATTTGGCCTCACTCCATTTTCATTTATGATATATCCGAGATAATTTATCTCTCCCATGCCGATCTTGCATTTTGCAGGATTTAAACTGATATACAAATATTGTAATCGCTGAAGCACTTTTTCTAGTATAATTTTATGCTCTTCTTGCGTTTCTGTATTGATTAAAAGATCATCCATATAGGCATGGCAATTTTCAATGTCTGAGAGGAGGATGTTCATCATTCTTTGAAATATAAAGGGAGAGTTTATATAACCCATGGGAAGGCAGGTGTAGGTGTAGGTTCCCAGGTTACAGGTGATAGTAAAGTATTTTTGGCTTTCTTCGGCCAGGGGAATCGCGTAGAGGGTTTGAGTTAAGTCTATCTTGCTGAAATACTTGCAACCCTGCAGTGTAAATATTGCGTCTTGCAGGTTTGACAATCCAAAGGCGTCATGTTCTGCCCGTTTATTTAATTCCCTAAAGTCGGATAAAAGCCTCACTTTGTTGTTACTCTTTTCGAGGACGGACACTGGAAAAGCAAAGGGAGAGTTTGTCCTCTTTAATACTCCTGTTGCAAGCAATGGATTAAATTCTGACCTTGTTTGAGAGTATAATTTATGGGGTATCCTTCTGGGTCTCATACGTATCGCTTCCCCTTTTATGGTCGCTTTATAAGGATAGGTATTAGCTAACTCTTCTAGGATTCTTTCAGGGATGATAGCATTTTCATTGTTTGTTGTTATATTTTCATCTTTGTTTATCATTGCGGTGCTGGTACCGCTTGTTTTCCCTTTATATTTGCCAAAAATCTCAGCCCACCTCTCTTTTTGATTTTTCTTTATATAATTATTTTCTGTTATATATGGATTGAGAAACAAATTTTTATATTTCAATATTACATCATTAAAGAATAGGGGACTATAAGGTTAAAGAGTAATAGTGAGAGGAAGATTTTTAGTAGGAGACAGAGGGTCTCTTGAAATGCCATGCACATGCACATTTTTTAAATTTATATCTCTATTTAAATTAATAGTATGGGACGTTACTGGATCAATCAAAAATATCATGTTTAAAATCTATCCCTAACTCATATCGTTTCAAAAATGGAAGTCCCAAGATATTGATCTTTAAATTTGCAACATAAAATTTATCTATATATTTTCTATTTAATTAAATTGATATCTAGCTCTAAAGTTATTACATCGTAAATTGGATTATTTGCAGCTAAAATATAACCTATAGGCGTTTTGCGCATTGCAATTGCATCCGCCTGAACAATATTGATCTGACTTCCGGTGTCAATAAGATAAACTCTTTTATTTAAACTGTCAAATGCTTTATATAGTTTCGGGTTTGAAACATCGCAAGATTTCTTACCAGTCTCAGCCTCTTCAAAAATTTGATTTGGAAAGCTAAAGTGTTCCTCATTTTCTGAACTTTGCAATGCCAAGTCTGGTAAGAAATTTGCAACATTTTCATAACCTTCCGCCACATTGCTTACAACATGAAAATTATTTAATGTTACCATATTAAAAAAAGGATATCCAGCATGCTTTGAATTGACAGACACATCAGAATCGTTAATATTTACATTACCATGATTTTCCCTTCCGGTCTTTACATTATTATTCTGCACACTCTCAATATTTTTAATAGCATCATGATTATTGTTAACATCTCTGTACAGAACACTACCGGCATTATTATTTTGTATTATACTATCACTGTCATTATATAAAGCATGCATGTCTATGTTAACATTTATTACTTAAATTATTTGTTTCAACACTTTTATTATTATTATTATTATTATTATTATTATTATTATTATTATTATTATTATTATTATTATTATTATTATTATTATTATTATTATTATTATTATTATTATTATTATTATTATTATTACTTATCTGCTGTGTCAGCTACAGAAAAGCCGATCTTTTGTTTTGTTTCCACACAGGTAAGCATTGTTGCTCTGTATGTGTGTGTGTGTGTGTGTGTGTGTGTGTGTGTGTGTGTGTGTGTGTGTGTGTCTGTGTGTGTGTAAATTTTGGCGTCCAGTACACTGTGTCAATAATATTTGAACCTTTTTTCCAATTTCCTAAACGAATTGACTAATTGCTTCCAGGATTGATTTTTGGGACTTCTTCAGAAAGAATAGAACAACCGCTCTGAACTTTTAATCTAATACTTAACACCTGGCCACTTCAGGCATGCGCCCATGCCAGTTCTGGACTAATCTAACAGTGATAAAACGAAATAAATGATATTTAAATATGATTGTGAGTAACAAATTAAAAAAAGAAAAACTAACGTTAAATCTAAAATCCTAAAATAATAATTATATCATTAGAGAAATTCTATCTAGTCAAACTTAAAATTTTTTTAAAAAATATTCCATTTCTAAGTTGTACTTGATGTTGATAATGGCTTTGTGCTTTTATTATTGTGTGTATTAATAATAATAATAATAATATTCTTTTTATTATTATTAT
Source organism: Trachelipus rathkii (assembly GCA_015478945.1). NCBI lineage: Eukaryota > Metazoa > Arthropoda > Malacostraca > Isopoda > Trachelipodidae > Trachelipus > Trachelipus rathkii. The sequence continues at coordinate 5,902 of JABUQX010131007.1, read as the reverse complement.
TATTATTATTATTATTATTATTATTATTATTATTATTATTATTATTATTAGGGCTGCGGCGCCGGCAAATTTTTTTCCGGATCCGGCTCCAGCATTTTAAAATTACCCGGCTCCGACTCCGGCTCAAGCATTTTAAATTACCGGCTCCGACTCCGTGACTCCGGCTCCAGCATTTAAAATTACCGGCTTCGACTCCGGCTCCGGCTCCAGCGCTCTCAGAGCCCTAGTTATAATTCTTTCTCCTTTTACAGTCATGAAATCATTCTGATACAAAAATTTTGAGGGTATGATGAAATTAAATGTTTGTTATGTACTTAGGATTTAAAACTTAGAAAATATTTTATAAGAAAAATAAGAATTTTAAGAAATACAGAAAAGAGAATAAAATAACTCACTTTCTTCCTAAATTTGAATTATCATTCCTCTTTGAACGATGAACTGCCTATGTACAGTTACGTAATATAATTTTATTATTTTTTTCTAAAAATACCCAGATTCATCTAAGGTTTAAAATAATTCCTCGTTGAACTATGAACCTGAACATATATAACATAATTTTATTCAAAACAGACATATATGAATATATATGCTCCTGCTGCCTTATATATCTAACAGCATAGCATGTATGCAGCAACAGCATAACCAGCATCAGCCAGCAACCAGCCAGCAATAATAGTATATATGCTAACAATATATATATATATGTCTTGCTTGAGGGAACAACTCTCAATGTATATATAATATATATATATATATATATATATAATATAACTATATACTTCTTCTTATATCTTTCTTATATACATATCTCATATATCTTTATGCTTAACAACATATATGTAGCATAATTACTTTCTTTGCTGCTGTTGCTTATCCCACATAATATATATATGTAGCAATATATCTACTACCTGTGTAATAATAACCAACAACAACAACATGTATATATAACTTCTTGCTGTAGACTACACCGTGAGCTATATGTATATCAACATAACATATATATATATAAATAATTCACTTTCTTTCTAAACTTTTAAAATAATTTCTCTTTGAACAACCCGACCATATGTAATATAAATTTATTCAAAACAGTGATTCTTAAAAATAAGAACTTCATCAATAAAAATCCTCCTCCTTGCTGTGTTTCTTAGACAAAAAACACCAGAAAATAGCTCTCAACATTCACTTGAATAGGAGGCAAAGCTGCTATTGTGCGAACGACATCTTGCAAATTTACAGGATAACAGTGGTTAACTGTTAACTTTACAGGTCGATTTTCATTATTCCATCTAATGACTTATAAATTCTACCTTTTATTTTTCTAGAAGATATTTAGGTTGAATATCTTTTACTAGTAATTGTCTTTTTGGTTTTTTTCAATCGCTTTTCTGCATGCTCAATTTTTCCCATCTGTCAAATTTGACTTCATCATCTTCATCTGACAAATTCTAAAGGGAGGATTCCTGAAACTGCTGAACTATCGACCCCGACCCAGATTTCTGTTCGATAGTGTTATTCATTTTAAGTCCTAGTTCACAAAGGCCCCCAGCTTTAAATATCAGATCTTCGGTTCTGAGAAAGATTCTAAGCAAAGATTGCCGACAAAAGTATTTTTATTTTCAGTTAACATTCTTTCCCTTCTTTCATGGAATTTATTTGTGGATTTGCTAAAATCAGTTCTCTATAAAAACTTTTCGCAGTCAAAGTCTTCTGATTGAATATTTTTGTTGTAGAGTATGGGTGTTATAATTCTTCGAGGGTTTCAATTTGTTCCAGTGTCCGGAGAGAGAGAGTTCAGAAGTACCGGCAGCATCATCCCTACTACTACTATAATCTTTTAGTTGCAGAGCCTTTAGAGCATAGACATGTACTTCCCCATCTTGTCTCTTGACCTAAGATTGCCACTTTTTGAATCTTGATTCTTTAGAACTTCTTTTGGGGCACGTGCTGCTTTTGCTATTTGTCTCGCCCCGCTTAGATGTGTAATTTCTATGGTGTGTGGAAAACCATCACGCACTGCTAACTCTAAAGTATGAACTCCACATCTCATGTGTTGCAATGTTAGCGTTATCGGAACATAGTCTTTCATAGTTTTTATCATCAAGTTCATTCTGATAAAAGCAACTATTACTTCTTCGTTTGACATTCAATTAAATCAGTATACCATTTATTAATCATTGTCCTTATTTAATTTTCAATCATTGCTGATCATGTTTGATGGGTTATATCCGTAACTAAGCTATTACTGACTCTTGTTATTTCGAATTCTTTTTAAGATGTCAGTAACAAATTCTTGAATATTTTCGCTGAAATGTTGAGAATTTTTTTCTTTTACTGCTAACGTTTGAGAAATATTGTTTTTATCTTCGTCTTCATATATAATATTATTGACAAAATAATTTAGCTTTGCCCATGTGTAAGTATCCATTTTTAAATGCACAACGTCCCTTTATGCAATTTTTAAGCTTATTTTTTAAGTTTATTTTCCTTCTAGAACTATTTTACAAATATTTTCCAAGTCTAAAAGGGACTTCCAGTTTCTAAGCCATGTGTCTCCACACAGTGCTTTAGTTCCTGGTCTCAAAGAAAACTAATGGTTCACTACTTTAACAACCATTATAATCAATTGTATTTTTGAATTTTCACTTAACATAGACAGGAACAAGTTTATGGCAGCTGAAAAAGTTTCCAGTTTGTCTGTTTTTGAAATTAAAAGTTTATCCTGATTACCTTTAGCTTCACCTTTATTTTTAACAATTGCAGCAATGTCTGAATGATAGAGTTTTAAATGTCGCATTGATTTAAAGGATCCAATAGATGTATTGTGACCCCATGGGTAACTGGTAGTTAGGTAGACTCTTTTGTGCACTGTTTCCCCATCAACTGTGTTAACAGTAAATATTTGAGCAAAGGTTGGTCTTCGAACTCAATAAATGAAAGGGGCTATTTCAAACACCTTCTAGGGACTGGGAACAACCTCAGATGTTTAGTTTTTCTTCTCATCAAGGGGTACATATGGATATTGTACAGGTGTTGAGTGCAAATAATGTTAAAATTGATTGTGATAGTAATAATAATTAGTGATACTATGTTATTGATAACAAAGAGTGTTAGTATTAGTGATAATATATTATTGATAACAGTGCTAGTGTTAGTGAAGGTAGCAATTTTAATGTATCGAGGTTAATGTTAGTGATATTAATTAATTAATAATGCTAATATTGGTAGATGGGCATATTTGTATTATTGAGTGCACCCCCTCCTAGATTAGGGCCCTGCCCGTGAGTGGTGGTGTTATCTGTAAAAAAAAAAAAAAAAAAAAAAAAAAAAAAAAAAAAAACTATTTCATATTGACAAATGAAAGTATTTTTTTATCTTCAGAGTGAGTAATATATTAAGTACATGGAGGTGTTTTCGATTTTGGTTTAGTCGACATGATTTTTCTAAGGATATTAAGCTTAATTAATTAAAATTATCTATAGAAGTTTCGAATGTTTTTATTATTGAATAATAATACACACTGCCTTAAACTCTTAAACTAACAAAAAAACAAAATCTTTAAAAACGGAACATTTTTCAGGTGCTCGCGCCAACAACAACGCAGCATATATGCGCTGCTGCTGCTTAGCACCAGCATAGCTTAACAGCCATAACATATGCTGCTGCTAGCTGCTGCTGCTTAACATATAGCCATAATAACATATATATATATAGTGAATGACGGAATAAGAATTGGATGGTGATCTCCTCAATTACATTAAGACATATGCTGCTGTATATAGCAGCAACATAACCAGCAACTGCTGTATATATAACATAACCAGCAGCCAGCAACAGCAGCAACCAGCCGCTGCTCTTGCTGTAACAACAGCCAGCAGCCAGCCGCTCGCTCGCTGCTGCTGCGCTGCTAGCCTTATATATGCTTCAGCTATCAACATATGTAGCCAGCAGCAATAGCCAGCTAGTGAAATCTTCCAGCTGCTGGCATAACAACAACATGTGTAGCTAATAGCCTCATACCAGCCTACATATCAACAACATGTAGCCAACCAACCAGCATATATACTTCATATTTATGTATATGTATGTATGATATCAACAACCAGCTTGTAACAGCTATAGCCAACCTTCCCTTCTTTGCTCAACTAATAATAGCATATGTATGCTTCAACATATGCTTCCTTCTTCTTTGCTGCTCTTCCTTTCCTTTGCTTTGCTGTAATAACCATGTAGCCAAGCAGCCAGCTAGCCAATAGCCACGCCAGCTGCAACCAGCAGCAGCCAGCTGTTTGCTGCAGCTCTTTCCTAGCAGCTGCTGCTAGCAGCCAGCAGCAACCAGCAGCCAGCTGCTGCTGTATGCTGCTGCTATCTGCTCTAACCTTATATATATATATATATATATATATATATATATAACCAACATATATACTATATATATACATTACAATAGTAATAAAATTAATAATAGTACAAACAAGTATTTGCCGGAGCGGAGCAGCCTCTTTTTTTGCTAACTCCGACTCCATCCGGCTCAGGTCCCCTCAAAAATTTCGGCTCCGACTCCGGCTCTGGCTCCAGGTCCCCCAAAATTTCCACTCCGGCTCTGGCTCCGGCTCCAGTCCCTCAAAAAGTTTCGACTCCGGCTCCGGCTCCGGCTCCACCCAAAACCTTGCGGCTCCGCGGCTCTGGTTCCTGGCTCCGGCTCCGCAGCCCTGATTATTATTATTATTATTATTATTATTATTATTATTATTATTATTATTATTATTATTATTATTATTATTATTATTATTATTATTATTATTATTATTATTATTATTTATTAAATTCAATCTAAAGATTGAATGAGATTTTCTTACTATTTTTGATGAACCTTTCTCGACCGCTAATTGATGGTACTACAAACGGTCTACTTATTAGTTCCCCTGCTGGGAGGTGAGTGTAGTTTGAGTGGTATTCCTTCCCCCATTAGGGTAGAGGATATAAGGGACATTCCTCAGATTCACATCGGAAAGCTTGGTAAAGGAATTTGCCATAATAATAACAGGGGTCAGCTGTGGCTCTATTCAGAGCGCTGTTGTCATATCTCGATTGCCTTGCTTGACTTCTCCCTCTGCGTGTGTTCCGTTCACCATCTGGCTGTAGCCTTTCTTGGGTGATCTGGCAGATGGTGCCTACCATCTCTTTTACGACTTTCATCAGCTCAATCAGCTGGGTTAAGATTTTCTCTTGCGCATCGAGAGTTGAGTCGATTTTCCTCTCTTGTTCCCGAGAGAGATTTTGTCTGTTTGTTGCCTCAGACTCATAGGAGTCTGTGTTTCTTCTTAGGTGATTTACCTTCTTCCAATATGCATCTTCCTTCGGTGGTGAAGGTTTCGACCCTTTCGGATAAAATTTTTAAACAAATCGTCTGCGATTCGCACCATTCCATACATATTATTTTCTTATGCGAGTGTATAGAGACTCATTTGAATAGTTGTTGGGAGCTCTGCGAAGAAAAGTTCTTGTGCAAACTTAGGGTTATTTTCGACCAGCAGGTCAAAATTCTTGAGCCCTAAGACATCCTTGATTCTGTTCAGATATTCACTCGGGAGTTCATTTCGTTCCATCCCCTTTTTGAAAACATCCCTCACTCTCTGCCGGAGTGCTGGCATATAAGTTTCTTCGATATTATCCAATAACAGCTGATATGCGTTTTCCTTAAGAGAAAAGTGGATTGATGACACCAAAGTATTAGGTGAGATAAAAGTCAGTAGACGCACTCTTTCATGCCCATCATCAATGTTATTTAACTTAAAAATTGCATTTACCACGCCTAGCCAGGCTACGATAACATATAGGTCGAAGGGCGGGAGTTGGCTGGAGGTTAAGTTGCTATAGGGTTTCTGGGGAGACCTAT
>JABUQX010131006.1:5000-11636 GCA_015478945.1 Trachelipus rathkii | reverse complement strand
TCGTGTATGGTATTAAACTGGTTCTTTTCTGGCCAATAACGCAACATAGCGTCACCAGCGACTAAACTTGAAATTGAAAACGTTGGTCACTATATTATTCATTATTATTATTATTATTTGATTATTATTATATATATTATTGATTATTATTATTGATTAATTATTAGTTATTATTTATTCATTATTTATTATTATTTTATTCATTATTATTTATTATTTATTATATTATTATTTTAAATTGCATTGAATTGAATTTTAACGACAATATTACCTTACTGTTAGCAAGTTGTAGTTTGTGATATAAGAAGCGGATCATTACCCGACGAAAGCTAATATTAAATGATGACGGGTCAAATGATATCATTACCCCGTATAAAGAAAATTAAATTTTAATCAAAATGGAATTATTCACCAGCAACACCCCACATGCCCACATCTACTGTTTTTGCAAACACCACATACACACAGATATTATATATATCATATATAGTAGTATATGATATATATATATATATACTATATATAATATATATTACGATATCATATATATATATATTATATATAGTATATATTATTATAAGTATATATATATACTATATATATATATATATTAGCTACTATATATATGGTATATATATATATATATGATATACTAGATATACTATATATATATATATAGTATATATAAATATATATAATAGTATATATTATATATATTATAGTATTATATAATGATGATAATATTCTATATATACTCAGATACGTACAGTATATATCTATATATATGTAAGTACATTATATATATATATATATATATATATATATAGTATATATACAATATATATATATATATATATAAGTATATATATATACTTACGTATATACTTCTTATATATACCTAGCGTATACGTATATATACTAGATATATATAATTCATGATATCACTATATAGTATATCTATATGATACTATACGTATTATATATTAATTATATACTTATATACTAGTATATGTATAATATATATACTATATACTATATATATATATATATAACGTATATATATAAATAATAATAATATAATATATATATAATATAAAATAGTTTTATTAATTTATATATTATTATATATATATAATATATATAATATAATATATAGTATATTATATATATATATACTATATATTGAGAGAGAGAAGAGACGAGAACGGCGCTGGGGCGGGGCGGGGCGCGGAGAGCAGAGAGGGAGGAGGAGGAGAGATACGGCAGGGTCGAAGAGAGAGCAGAGAGATGAGAGGAGACGAAGAGAGAGAGAGGAGAGGCATCAGGGAAAAGGAAAAACGGTATCTGTTTTAGCACGGTAGAGTGAATACGTTGAGAAAGGGGTGGGAGGGAGGGGCAGGGGAGCGAGTCTGAGGCTTCAGACTCATCACAGGTAATTTGCTAATTAGGAACACCTGGCCTTGCTCTGCTCTCTTACCTTAACAATTTATATTAAATCGATAAATCCTCTCTATGATTTTCATTATTAGTCTGAATTAATTATATTTCATGCAATAAAATATAATAATAATAAGTAATAATAAGTAATTAATAATAATAATAATCAATAATGAATAATAATAATAATACATACATAATAATAATAGACTAATAATTAATAATAATAATACCTTCTGAATTTTTCATTATTATTATTTTATTATTATTATGTATTATTATTATTATTATTATTATTATTATTATTTTATTATTATGTATTATGTATTATTATTATTATTCATTATTATTATGAATCTATATTAATTATTATTATTTATTATAATTATTATTTATTATATTATTATTATTATTATATTATGATTATTATTATTGATTATAATAATAATACCTTCTTAAATTATTATTATTATTATTATTATTATTATTATTATTATTATTATTATTATTATTATTATTATTATTATTATTATTATTATTATTATTATTATTATTATTATTATTATTATTATTATTATTATTATTTATTATTATTATTATTATTATTATTATTATTATTATTATTATTATTATGCTCACCACTGCTACTACTACTACTACAATCGGAATCGTAATCTTCATCCTCTTCTTCGTCATAATAGTTATGATAATCACAACGATAGTCACGGTAGTTATTATAATTCTCCATATGAAGTATGGCAAGAAGACTGAACTTAAAAGGGAAGTTCTCTTAACAAAATTCTTAAAGATACTGAAGACAAAGAATGAGGGTCTTCCTCCAGCAGTAGTTCGAACTGTCTCTTACCCGCAGAAACCTTTAAGTTTTAGAACCCGCATTTACCTTTGATTATTTCGCACCTGAATCGTCGTCGTATAAGAAACAGCCTCTGTTTGTGTGTGTGTGTGTGTGTGTGTGTGTGTGTGTGTGTGTGTGTGTGTGTGTGTGTGTGTGTGTGTGCCAATTATATTTGTGTACGAATAAATAAATACACGTATCTTTATTTTACCATAGACACAGATTAATTAATTACAAGGACAAAAAGATTGCAAAGGAAGAAAGGTATAAATCGTCTTATAGATTTTCAGCTCATCCCCGTTTGATGCGTTTGCAAAAATGCGTCTTAAAATATTTCCAGTTTAAAATGATTATATTACATTATTTAGGAAAATGTTTAAAAATTATAATAACTCCACAATTATTTTGAATAAGACTTATGTTAATTACTCAACTTTATACTCGATATACAGTATATGCGACACAATTATACTATATATATAATATAATAGTAAATATATGATATATATATATAGATTATATATATAACTTTATATATATATATATACTGACACAATATATATATATATATATATATATATAGTCATATATATATATATTATATATATATATATATATACTATATATTATAATATATTTATATATATACTATAATTATATAGTATATATATATATATATATAATATATATATATATGATATATATGATATATATATACTATATATATATATTATATATGATAGTATATATAGTATATATATATGTATATAACGGGTAAACACCGCTCGCGGACACTCCTTTTCAAGGAGGGGAAGGAAAAAAAATAGTCGAATTCACACAAGCTCAAGACTAGCGCACATCTCTCAAGTGAGCGCATATAATGAGAAGAAGATTCAATACAGCACAAAATACACATAACTGCAAGGTATTCCACAAAACAGAGGTTACTGGAAAGAAAGAAGAACAATTTCAAGAAATTCTGAAGTTGCCAATCTCCACACAAAATTCATGTGAAAATAAAGCACAGATTAATTATGCTACGAGGGCGCCGCAAAATTATTGGAACGTGGGTAGTTTTCCTCTCGATCATCTGCCATTGTAATACCTATAGAAAAGAAGTAGAGAACCAACGACCCATTGCAAAGATTGAGGGGCAAGAAAGACTTAAAAAGTAAGAAAAAGTTTGTCTTTTAGCCTTTGAATTAATCTTGTCCAAAACATGATCTGAATTGGAACCACTCCAAAAATCCTTGTATATAGTATAAATAACCTTTCAGGTTAAAAATATACTCTCACAACATGAACTGAACAGATCCTCAGCTTTTTTGAGGCCACCTTAGCAACCGTTGTGATAGGTGGTTTCCAAGGCAAGTTTATGTTCAGATCAAAAATATTTAACTGTTCACAGGTAAGGCTGTAGAGTAGCTGCGAAGAAGATAGGATTGTTGGGTGGTGCTTCAGTTATGTAGTAATGAAGAATTTTTATTTAAAATGTATTGAATTTTTCAAGGGTGAAGCAAGTTGAAGTCGAGAAGCATCTCAAGATGCAAAAGAGGGACAGATTAAAACTAAGTAGAAAAATGGAGAGTTGAGTCATCGTCATAAGAAAACATAGAGTTAGAAGTGTAGCTAAAGATGTTGTTAATGAAAGCAAGGATTTTAGAAGGATAGTATGAGATAAAATGGAAGTCTGAGGAACGCACAATTGACAAAAAAGATAAAGGAAATAGTTTTATTAACAACTGATAAAATAAGGTAATTTGGGAGAAAACTGGGCATGAGTCAGAAAGTGAGGGAGAGAAAAGGAAGAGTTTTTAAAGAAAATAGTGGCATATCATACCCTGTGGACCAAACAAGATTTCATTAACCCTAAAGGCAGAAGTCCAAAAATCGTTAAGATTGGAAATTATGCCACAAATTAACCTCGAGCTTCGAAAGAAAGGAATGAGATTTCAGATAATCCAAAAAATGAGAATAATGCTCTTTAAACAGAATCCAAGTGACCATATATATATATATATATATATATATATATATATATATATATATATATATATATATATATATATATATATATATATATATATATATATATATATATATATATATATATATATATATATATATATATATATATATATATATATTATATATATATATATATATATATATATATATATATATATATATATATATATATATATATATATATATATATATATATATATATATATATATATATATATATATATATATATATATATATAATAATAATAATAATAATAATAATAATAATAATAATAATAATAATAATAATAATAATAATAATAATAATAATAATAATAATAATAATAATAATAATAATAATAATAATAATAATAATAAAAATAATAATAATAATAATAATAATAATAATAATAATAATAATAATAATAAAAATAATAATAATAATAATAATAATAATAATAATAATAATAATAATAAAAATAATAATAATAATAATAATAATAATAATAATAATAATAATAATAATAATAATAATAATAATAATAATAATAATAATAATAATATTAATAATAATAATAATAATAATAATAATAATAATAATAATAATAATAATAATAATAATAATAATAATAATAATAATAATAATAATAATAATAATAATAATAATAATAATAATAATAATAATAATAATAATAATAATAATAATAATAATAATAATAATAATAATAATAATAATAAAAATAATAATAATAATAATAATAATAATAATAATAATAATAATAATAATAATAATAATAATAATAATAATAATAATAATAATAATAATAATAATAATAATATTAATAATAATAATAATAATAATAATAATAATAATAATAATAATAATAATAATAATAATAATAATAATAATAATAATAATAATAATAATAATAATAATAATAATAATAATAATAATAATAATAATAATAATAATAATAATAATAATAATAATAATAATAATAATAATAATAATAATAATAATAATAATAATAATAATAATAATAATAAAAATAATAATAATAATAATAATAATAATAATAATAATAATAATAATAATAATAATAATAATAATAATAATAATAATAATAATAATAATAATAATAATAATAATAATAATAATAATAATAATAATAATAATAAAAATAATAATAATAATAATAATAATAATAATAATAATAATAATAATAATAATAATAATAATAATAATAATAATAATAATAATAATAATAATAATAATAATAATAATAATAATAATAATAATAATAATAATAATAATAATAATAATAATAATAATAATAATAATAATAATAATAATAAAAATAATAATAATAATAATAATAATAATAATAATAATAATAATAATAATAATAATAATAATAATAATAATAATAATATAATAATAATAATAATAATAATAATAATAATAATAATAATAATAATAATAATAATAATAATAATAATAATAATAATAATAATAATAATAATAATAATAATAATAAAAATAATAATAATAATAATAAAAATAATAATAATAATAATAATAATAATAATAATAATAATAATAATAATAATAATAATAATAATAATAATAATAATAATAATAATAATAATAATAATAATAATAATAATAAAAATAATAATAATAATAATAATAATAATAATAATAATAATAATAATAATAATAATAATAATAATAATAATAATAATAATAATAATAATAATAATAATAATAATAATAATAATAATAATAATAATAATAATAATAATAATAAAAATAATAATAATAATAATAATAATAATAATAATAATAATAATAATAATAATAATAATAATAATAATAATAATAATAATAATAATAATAATAATAATAATAATAATAATAATAATAATAATAATAATAATAATAATAATAATAATAATAATAATAATAATAATAAAAATAATAATAATAATAATAATAATAATAATAATAATAATAATAATAATAATAATAATAATAATAATAATAATAATAATAATAATAATAATAATAATAATAATAATAATAATAATAATAATAATAATAATAATAATAATAATAATAATAATGAGAGAGAGAGAGAGAGAGAGAGAGAGAGAGAGAGAGAGAGAGAGAGAGAGAGAGAGAGAGAGAGAGAGAGAGAGAGAGAGAGAGAGAGAGAGAGAGAGAGAGAGAGAGAGAGAGAGAGAGAGAGAGAGAGAGAGAGAGAGAGAGAGAGAGAGAGAGAGAGCGAGAGAGAGAGAGAGAGAGAGAGAGAGAGAGAGAGAGAGAGAGAGAG
>JABUQX010131005.1:2500-14226 GCA_015478945.1 Trachelipus rathkii | reverse complement strand
ATAATAATAATAATAATAATAATAATAATAATAATAATAATAATAATAATAATAATGTATAGACACGAAAATGATATCCGCATTAATTTTTTAACCCTGAAATTGCTATAAATAGGAACGATTAATTAAGCTCTCCTGAGTCCTTACATTGGAAGTCCATTAAATTTCTCAGAGCGCAATCACCTTTGTCAGGTACAAGAGGCCCTTAATTTTCTCCAGTTGCTTTTTTTGATATTGGTCTTCTCTCTTTTAGAAGTATGGTAAATAGATGTGAATAGGTTGATGGAAGGAGGGGAGGCATGGGTGGTATGCCCCCCCCCCAATTGCCAAAATTGTCCCTCAAGAAATTTATTGCTCAAATTTTCATATAAAGGTGCCATGCCGATCCCCATAAAAATTCCCTAGTTACGCGAATGGTGACAGTAAGGATCAATTTGTTAAGAGTTTTTCTCTGTCTATTCTTGATGAGGCCTCATAATCACCATTACATATTTTGTGTTTTAACTCATTTATTTTTTGAATTATCTCTATTGTATCATTAACCCATAACCCAAGATACACATTCTTTATTTAGATTATTTTGAATTCAGTTCACACACTCGACACACACACACCTACCCACGCACTTCCTACACACACACACACACACACACACACACACACACACACACAACCTACACACCCCTACTACACACAACACAGGCATATGACAAGTTTTTCAAAAAATGAAATAACTTCACATTAATAGTTTGGCTTTTAAAAGGAAGTAAGTCAGTTAACGCTTTAATGGTATTGTGTTATTTTATACCGTTAGATAACACGCATTGGTAACAATAAAAAAAAACGCATAAACCTTTTAGAATAGCTTCCGTTTTATAATTTTGTACTTTAAGGCCTCGCCCCTTCTAAACGAGAGGTTAAAACGTGGGATTTCTGCCGCCCCGCAAACGCTAATTAAATTAGTTTAAGAGTGCGGTTTTAAAGCGGCTTTAGTGTCGGTGAACTATGAAATAAAACTACCAGGCACATCGGTTTTTAGAGCTGACGAGTCACATGGCTACAGTACCTGGGTTTCGGTCCCTTCTTCCGATTCTAGGTTGTAATTTCTTCCTAGAATAGGGCCAATTCCCTTGAAGATTATGAACATTAAAAAAAAAAATATATATAAAAAAAAAATAAAAATATTCATCTATTTCCTCTGGACCCGTAACGCGACTTTCACCACACGCGTTTCAAACACTTGTATAGAAGGGGCATAAAAAATTATTCCACGAATGTATTATGGTGAAATTTAAATTTTAGTATTTTACTCCATCGATTTTTTTCGCTTAAAATTTATCAAAAGGAATTTCATATTGTTCGAGAAAATCCACTTAAATCCTTGCTTCTTAAACTGTTCATAATATTAAATATATTTATATATAATATATATAATATATATAGTTATATTATATATATAATATAATATATATATACATATTATATTATATATATATATATTTACTAGTTATATATATATATATATATATATATATTATATTAATTATATATTATATATATTATAATATATATATATATACTTTACCATACTAATAATTATATATATATATATATATATTATATATATATATATAATATATATATAAATATATTAATTTATATATATTTCTTCATTTCATCTTCATCTCCATCTCCATGAAGGGTGTATCACCCTGTCAGTGGAAAGAGTTTCTGATATCATCTTGACTTAAAAATCCTCTTTTTCCTTATTGTGGCTTCCAAATCAGTGAAGAATGGAATATTATATATATATATTATATATTATAGATATATATATAAATATATATATATATATATAGTAATATTATATATATAATATATATATATATATATATAGATTGATGCGGTGCTATGCAGATTAGCTCGCACAACATTTAATAACGTGCACAATATGGTTGATACTATTTAAGTGACATGTGTGTACATATTATGTACATGTAAGTGTGCGTTATGTGCATCGCACGATGGCTGTATGTTGATTGTTTTAGTTTTTTTGTTGTTGATTTTGTTGCTGTTGCTTTTTGTGTATGGCTGGTTTATGTTGTTGAGGCCGGACCCAAAACTTACACATACACGCACGAAATGACGTTTAGTATGTTGTGTAGGAAGTGTTTGTTGTTGCTGTTTAATGAGTGCGCACGCCTGCTCCTCTCTCTCTCCCTATATATATATATATATATATATTATATATATATATATGTATATAAATATATTATATATATAGTACCATACTATAATATATATATACTATATATATAATGATATATAAATAAATAATATTATTTTTACTTACTTTAGGTAATATTTTTAAAATATTAATATATTTATTTCATATTTTACTCTTGTGTTTGTATATTTTCATTTTATTTATTTATTTTAATTATTTCATATTAAAAATTACAAATTCCATAGGGAGAATTTAGAACCTATCGTCCGTCTATATGCGTTTAACTAGTGAGCTCTATACCCCAAAGAGCTCGAGCCCGTGTAATCTTGGGTAAGATTAGATTAGATTGGTAGAATGAAGAGAAGAGAAGGAGAGATAAAGACACAAAAAAGAAAGAGAGAGAGAGGAGAGAAGAGACGGAGAGATGAGAGAGAGGAGAAGCGAGAGGAGAGGTGCCATCGGATGGAAGGAGGAGAGGAGAAGAGGAGAGAGGGAGAGAGCGACAACAAAAGCAATTTGGGCAGCTAATTCAGTTATCTCATCACAGAGATAGAATTAAGTTTAATTTCTAACGAATGGCCTTCTTCAACTGTTAGAATGTTTTCTCTTTCTCTTCCTCTTTTTCATTTATCGCCCTACAATAATAATAATCGTAAGTCGTAAGTACATCATTTATATATAATAATAATATATTATATATTATATATATTATATATTATATACTATATATAGATATATATATATATATATATATAGATAACACTATACTAGGATAACACTACTAACCACTAATCATCACAACATGAATATTTCTTAATTTCTTGATTGGGAAAGTAGCTCTTCAAACCCTTTTCAAACTTTGGAGCACAAATAGCTGTATGGTATTGTCACCCCAATATGATTGTGAGCACAGGCTGTGGGGTCCTGTATATTCCATTTTTCCATGCCGCTACGCTGCATCCAAGTGGGAGGTGAGGTGAGCTCTCCTAAATTTTTAATAGTGCCTTGACTAGATGGAAAATAAGCTGCCGCAATGTTTCAAGCTAAGTTAAATATAGCACGTCTACGCTGATTCGTACTGCGGGACCACGGTGCGGCTCCGGTGTCCGGAGCTTGCATCTATGGAATCTGTATACAATCATCTAAAAGCCAGAAAAAGGTGTCTTACCCTAGGTTTATGAACTCAGAGAGCTTGATTTTGAGGCTTTCAACACCCTCAAGGATGTCTAAGGACCCACCCTTACTGGTTCCATGCAAGAAAAGAAGAAATAAAGAAGAAGACATAATGAATGCATAACGGAGATTAAGACGGGAAAGTAAATGGAAAAGAGAAAGAACAACGTCGGAGATGGAGCACTCCACCTTTGTTTTGATCTACTGAGCAGAGGTCGTTGCAGGTAAAGTTGCGAGTAAGCATACATTCGTTTAATATACCCAATATTAGTACACATTTACATGTTACCGGCCACATAGATCCAATTGATATCGTCAATGTTGCAGCGGGAAAATAGGAACACCCCCCTATAGGAAAATGGTACCCCTGAATAAAAACTGGCTCTGGCCCTATCTAATGCATGTTACATCTATCCATATGTACTGAAATGACGAAAGATAAGTTCCTGATTAGTACGGAAATAGTAAGACACTCACACGAGATGTGGGCCGAACCCTTAAAAGGAGTTTCACCCTTAAAAATGAAAATTGAAGTATATAATAATAAAATAATTACATGAATTAAAAACCCCTTTTTAGCTGAAATCCTCATTTTCTTTAGCAGACCTAAAACTAATATATTTATTGTTGCATCGCATGAAATATTTGAAATTTTTCTTTAAAGTTTTTTTTGTTTTTTTTAAAGTTTTTTTTATTTAAGAACTTTTTATTTAAAACAATATAATATTATATATATATATAGTATATATACTATATATATATATATAATATATTATTATATTATATATATTATTATATATATATAATATAATATGTATATATATATATATATATATATATATTAATAATATTATATATATATATATATATAATATATATATATATATATATATAATATATATAATTATATATATATTTTTAATATAATTAATATATATATATAATCGTATATATTTTTATTTATTTTATTTATTTTAAAAATATTTAAAAATTATTAAAAAACATTTTATGCTTTACTAAAAAAATATTTATTTTTAAAATGTTTACTTTATTGACTAAGGCAGTAAGTCAATAAGCTAGATTAGCGCAAACCCCCCCATAAAAGCCACCCCCTCCAGGAGGCGACCATAGGCTATTGCCTTTTATTGACCTTACAGCTCTTAGGGGATAAAGGCAGTATTTGAACATAACATATTCTGTATAACGTTCACATAAAATATTGTTTTTGAACAGCCTTACATAAAATTATAAAAAACATTGTTTTTTTTATTTTCTATTCTTTTTAATTTCAAATATCAATTAATCAATGAAACAACAGATCAAAACCTACTCAACAACACATCATACCCATCCCCATCACTCGTGATCCATTGATTAAGCGATCAAAGTCATATTTAAACTTTATTTTTTTATAACAATATAAAAATATGTTTTTTGTATGCGCATTACAAAATTATAAAAAAAAAATTTTTTTTTTACTAAAATAATTAATTTTTTATTAAAAAAATGTATTTTATTGACCCTAAGGCATTAAGTCAATAAACAGTATTGTAAGCACTTACAGCCCCTCAATTCTGCCATGCTGTTCTTTACTGCCAAATTGTCTTAGGGTCAGCAAAGTACATATTTTTACTTTATTATTTGTATAATATAGCAAAAATATATTTTTTGTATGCACATTACGTAAAATTATTATAACATTGCCCTTACAAAATTTTTCATTCTATTTAATAAAAAATATCAATTACTCAATACCTATACCAATTTCTATCACCACGTTTCATTGGATTTAAGAGAATAAGTAATGACAAACATTCTTTTAAACTTTAGAAAATAACCTCATTGTATAAAATATCATATATAACAAGATAATCAGGAAGAAATAAAAACAAGTTTTCACATTAAGAAATATCCACCTTGTAGAAATTTTTATAGAAATAATTTTATAAAAAATAGTGTTTCAATATATATATATATATATATATATATATATATATATATATATATATATATATATATATATATATATATATATATATATATATATATATTCTATATATATATATATATACAAATATACACATTAGTCATAGAATTTACGATAATCTGATGACAGCTGTATAATTTTCTGCGGCTTTCAGGTCCTTCCAGTAAGTGTATAGTTTAAATGAGACCAGCCATCTTTATCCATTCTTCACCATACGCTACCCCAATAGATATCATTTCTTCTTTCCAGAGCTCAGTAAATTTCTCAATGTTAATTTGCAGTTAAAACTTACAGAAGATCGCTATCATAAGGTTGACCCTCAAACTTGTTCGTAAGTACAATAGAGTAAGCCATTTTCTATATTTATTAACTTATCAAATTTATCAATTCCAGCAAGATGTGTTATTAATTCCTCTCTCATTTTAATTAAGGCTGTAATATTTTTGTGGCGACGAATTGTAAAACCCATGCATGCATGTCTGAATATTCCATGACGAGATGGCTTCCAACAATGACGTACACCTACAGCTTTTATGTTGCTATGTAACATGAATGCCGGAGTTAGTCTATTAGTATCTCCTTCTTCACCTCCTCTGATAAATATTCCCTACTGATTTGTTACATCTGTTGATATCTTGCTTTTTGCGAAGTTTCTATTGCATCAAGAACACTACTGAAATCTTCTACAAGCATGAACAACGCCCTATTAGTGGTATTACGATTAGGAACGCAAGTAATGTAGCGATCACCATTGGTTTTAAGACATATTATTATTGCAACGTTATTATTAGGATGAGTAATACCGAGAGGGATAATTTTAGATATGTGCTGGGGTTCGAGTAGAGACGTCATATTAGCAACATAAGGAGCAATGTCTAACTGAAGATCCTTTTATATAATCAGCTACAATTTTAAAAAGATTATTTTTAAAAATCAGAAGAAAGAAAACAATATCTATGTTTATATGTACAAACTAAACAAGATTACGACACATGATGCAGCTCCGATCAAAATCTAACGCGTAATTTACACTTATTCAGTTCCTCATGAGACAAAAACAATCAATTTAGGGAATAAGTTGTTTTTACATAATATATATATATTTATATAATATATTTTTATATTATATATATATATATATATATATATATATATATATATATATATATATATATATATACATATATATATATATATATATATATATATATATATATAAATATATATATATATATATATATATATATATATATATATATAACTAATAACATATATATATATATATATATATATATATATATATATATATATATATATATATTACGTTATCACCACCACTCACGGAAGGCAAAACCCTATTAAGGAGGAGGGGTGTTAAAATCAACAAAACCTCAACTAACGCAAATTGCGCAGATGAGGAGCACAGACGCGGGCCTTAAAGAGTGAGGAGATTAAGTGGTAGTAGCACAGAAGATGGAGAAATTTCACAAACAGGGTGGCGGAAAGAGGGCTGCAGCGAACTAGTCTGGGTTGTTATGTCATCGCAAAACTCCTTCGCGCGAAACACAGCACCCTTTGTGCTACGAGGCGTCTTAAAGGTGGTGGCACGCAAGGGGGAAAGTTCCCTCGAGCACTTGCCGCTAGGCGCCGCAGAAGGATAAAGCACCAACGCATCGCGCCGAAAAGATGAGGGTCAATGAATACGAAGAGAAATGGACAATTTATAAGTGCACTTTTGACTCGACCTATCAGACGGTGAAAACCTAATTTGAATACCGAGCAGTACTCCATACAGGGCCCGGATGAGGCCCTTAATATAACTGATAACTGTAGGAAAAAAAAGTCTCGCAGTCTAAACAACAAGAGCTCCAGTTTCTTGTTTTGCCAACAACAATTGTGATGCAGATTTCAGGCATTTTACATTCTATATAAATGGATATTTCATACAACATGTAGAAATATCAAAGACAGTGTGGATATGATATTAAGATGTTAATTGGGCCACCTAAAGTGTTGTCTGTTCATATATGTTACAGGCCTATCTGATCATAAAATGATGGAAAGATTAGAACTAGTGGTTTCAATGTAAAAAAAGCTAAATGATAGTTTGAAAATGAGAAAGGTCGAGTCATCATATAGTGATCAGGTTAGATGTGCAGGTGAAGTCATTGTGAAAAGTAGGAATAAAGTAGGAGATAAGACAAAACCCTGAGGACACCTTATTGACAGAAAGGAAAAGTCGCCCCATCAACAGCACTGATATTGAGCAATTTGAAAGAAAACTAGACATATGTAAGCAAAGAGGAGAGCCCCAGGAGACTGAGCAGTGACGTGCCATACCCGGTCAAATGCCTTGGATGTGTCAAGCGCCACTGCGCAAGTCTCCCCACATGTAGTTCCTAGGAGGGAAAACCATAAATCGGTTAAATAGGAGAGTATATCACCAGTAGACCTCCAGCGAAAGCCGTACTGGCGATCGGAAGAAAGAGAATGAGATTCCAGATGGTCTAAGAGTGAGAGTTAAGAAGGTTTCAAAGATCTTAGATAGGATACAAGTGAGACAATAGGACGATAGTTTGAAGGATCAGAGCAGCTTCCTTTTTTTCGGAATAGGTTGGACATGTGCGTGCTTCCAACACTGAGGGTGTGGTATTGTTGAGACCCATAGAATATGGATTGAACGGTGGAGGCCAGCTGGAGCTTTCCTTCAAAACTCGGGGAGGAATGCCATCCGGGCCACCCGCTCTTCCTAACGTTCATAGATCTCAGGAGCTCATGCCCGATCAAATGGTAATCACAGGCAACGACATGGGATGATGAGAGGAGAAGGTGGGGAGGAGAGGAATGCCAGGAATAGTCAGGGTTGAGTTAGAGAGAGGGGAAAATAGGAGGCAGAAAGAGATTGGCCTTTTCAGTTGGAGAGTTAGCAACAGAGCCATCAGATCGAATATAAGAGAGGAGGAAAGAGCAGATTTACAGAAGTTGTTAGAATGTTTTTGGCAAGAGGCCAGAGGTTATCAGTAGGAGAACCAAGGAGGGTAGCGCACTTTCGTTTGATGAAAACCGCTTTGCTCGTCAATCTCTGCAACGATTTCTAGCTGAGTGAAAATTAGCGAGTGAAGGAGAACGAGAATTTTCCACCCCCGATAAGCGCTGGCTCTAGCCTGAATGGCCAGAGAACAGCACGATCGAACATGGATTATGAGGAGAAAGATTTAGTCGAAGAGGAATGAACCTGCTCATCCCGTCAACGTTACAGCTCCCACCTTAGTGGCAGAAGCGAAGCGTCAGTCAAAACAGTCATTCCAATTATAGTTAGCGTAGAAGCGACGCAAGGCCCCCAATCACCCCGATCAAAGTGCCAGAAAAAACGCATGGGGCAGGATGGAGCTGTTGGAGAAAAGAAAGTATTAAAGTTAAAAGATATAAGGTTGTGGTCAGATTTGCGAGGAGCGAGGTAGTGTATTTATGAGAAGGACTAGTGGTGAAACATAGGTCAAGTGTGTTCAAGGAGGTGGTTAGGACGATTAAGATATTGTGGGTTTCTTTGATTAGTGCTCAGTCGTTAGAATGCTGAATGACTCAGCCTCCTCCCCACCTAATCAGTATGTGAGGATCCCAACCATTCAGTGTTGTGTACATTGAAGTCTCCAGTATTAGAGAACTTCAATATTTAGAAGAGAAGATTTGAAAGTCTTTTGAGAATTAGTGAGAATTAAAAGAAGAGTGAAAATCTGTTCTGTTAGGAGAACAGTAGCAAAACACAAGATTATTGTAGTAGAAGGAAGAAAGATTTTTAGCCACAGGACGTTAGGAGATTCGAGATTCACGAGAAGTGTTACAGGAGTATTAGTGTTTACATAGGCACACACTCAACCCTTCAGAGGAATTATGAAATAAGTTATAGTTGGAAACATTAAACGAGTTAGAGGATGAATTCTTAGCCATCTGAGTCTCAGACAAGAGCAAAAGATTAGGGTTAGAGTTAGTGAGGTGATATTCCACGAAGGAAAGTTAGATTTTAAGCCGCAGATGTTGGTAAAGTTAATGTAAAGCCCACGCCCTCGCAAACTGCCATCTTTACACACACACACACACACACCAACACACACACACAAACACTTGAAAAAACACACAAAAACAAAAAAAAAAAACGGAATAAAAAAAAATTAACACACACTAAATACTAACTTAAAAAATTTAAGTACAAAATTAAATAAACACATGCTACTGTACAATGAAAAAAATAAAACTTAAACCTATATAACTTTACTACACTCGGGTAAAATATTAAAATTTGTTAAAACCTAAAACTAAAAAAAAAATGAAAAAAAAAAATTTAAAACTAAGACTTATCTTTTAAAAAGTCAATCGACCTCGCCGAAACGAATAAATGATGATAATTACTAGATAAAATTTAATAAATTTTAATTAAAACAAAATATTTGATAAAATACACATACACTTTCACTATACACAGCACAACATAATAATAACGATAAATAAAATAAAGATAAACATTCGACAAGGAGCACTTTTAAAAACACGTCCACACTTCACAAGATTAAAACACAATATATATATATATATATATATATATATATATATATATATATATATATATATATATATATATATATATATATATATATATATATATATATATATATATATATATATATATATATATATATACTTTATTTATATATCGATATTACCAAATATTAATGTTGTGACAGAAATTTAGAAGAAACATATGAAATAATAATAATAATAATAATAATAATAATAATAATAATAATAATAATAATAATAATAATAATAATAATAATAATAATAATAATAATAATAATAATAATAATAATAATAATAATAGTAATAATAATGTTTATAATAATATTAACAATAATGATCATAAATTATATACTTTATATATATATATATATATATATATATATATATATATATATATATATATATATATATATATATATATATATATATATATATATATATATATATATATATATATAAAATATAAGAATAAGAGTGTTAGCCGTTTAAAGATTTTTCCTATATAGGTTTACTAATGCTTAAGATTAAAACTCTATATCTTTACATCAATTCCAGTTCCACAAATCATGGCACGTAATATATTTTCCAATGAGTCAACACAATCCCAATTCACATATGTAAATGGCTCTCTTTCATACAGCGGAAATATTTTACTGTAAGGATCGTCTTGGTAAATAGATTATCTTCGCTTGTTCTCCGATTTGGTAAATGAATTTACGAATGTCTAATGAGCTTAAGAGCAAACTGATTAATAATATTTTCAGAGTCATTTGGTAACATTTTTTTAAATGTATAATACTCTTGATACAACATATTATGAGTAGCAGTAATGTAATCATTAAGCATACGTGTGTTCTTCATATACAAACTTGGGACATATATTTTATCTGAGTCACACCATTAATATAGAATCCACAAGGTGTAGGTTCAAATATTCTTGTATCTTTACACCTCTGCCATATTCTAATATCCAAAGTATTCGTATATAGATGTTTAGAAAAAGTTAAAGTCACTTACAATCGTTATCTTCACCTCCGGAGATGACTGTGCTTGCTCCACTGGTTTAAGATATTATAGGAGCTATATTTTTCTCTGACCCGTGATTCAGCGGGTTGTCATATACAAATTAATTCGTCGGAGTTCATGAAAACACGCACTCCATCAGAATAGCCTAGTTAATCAAAGCAGGTAAAATATTCAAAGTCATCAGGCTGGCTTTTATATACGATGAAGACATTGCTTATAGGGATCTGAATTTCTCATTCCACAATATCTTCTATAGATGTATATCTGTTAATTCGATTCATGATAGCTGTGTAACTTTCAAATGATGGAAAAACAATTTTAAAAGACAGAGCTGCACCTTCTACCACTTTAAAATCCAAGAACGTTAAGACTCTAAAATGAACTTAGAAAGAATAAAATACTTGATATGTTATCTTATCGCATTTTTCGAATATTACAAATATAAGGTCAAGCCTTTTACGTATCAGCTTTGAAAGATCTTGAATATTCTACTATAATAATAATAATAATAATAATAATAATAATAATATAAATAATATAAATAATATAAATAATATAAATAATATAAATAATATAAATAATATAAATAATATAAATAATATAAATAATATAAATAATATAAATAATATAAATAATATAAATAATATAAATAATATAAATAATATAAATAATATAAATAATATAAATAATATAAATAATAATAATAATAATAATAATAATAATTAATAAATAATAATA
>JABUQX010131004.1:30000-32500 GCA_015478945.1 Trachelipus rathkii | reverse complement strand
GATGTTTAATGCGGAAGGTGTACAAGCTGATCTGAAATCTTTCATTTTTTATATCAATTCCATGCTCGAAAGCGAAATATTTAAAGCAGATGAAAGCCCATTGTCGAAAATAATGGAAGCGGACGTGGGATATTGCGAGTTACAAAAGCTCTGTGAAATCTTTCTTGTCATTCCTGTAACGACAACCTCGGTAAAAAGATCGTTCAGTACTATGAACCGACATTACTAAGTAAGACAAGAAAATAGAATGCTGCCAGGAACCTTAATCATTGTTATCGATGATAACGATCGTTTGGTCTTGAGAAATTCCAACTGAGATTTTCTTAAAAAAAACTGTAGATTTGTATGGCGACGAAGAAAACTCGTATGACCGATCCTTTAAACTTACTTTCTTTAATATCCCTAACTTACTAAGTACTAACGTCGGGGATACGGCCGCATATATGTTTATATATTATATATATATATATACTATATTATATATATATATAATTATATATATATATATATATATAATATATATATATTATATTATATTTATATATATATATATATATATATAATATATATATATATATAATGAAATAAAAGAAAGAAAACATGTATGTTCTTTCTTTTATTTACATCTTATAATTGCGATTAATAATGCAATATTTAACCATCTATATATATATATAATATATATATATATATATATATATATATATATATATATATTATATATATATATATATATATATATATATAATATATATATATATATATATATATATTATATATATATATATATATATATATAATATATATATTATATATATATATATATATATTTTACAGTGTCACCACCACTCACGGGTGAAGCCCTTATTCAAGGAGGGGGTATATTGCACGCGCTCAGAAGTACACAACCTAACGCAAATTACGCAGGATAGCACAGACGCAGCGCTTTGAAGTGCGGGAGATTAAATCAGCAGGAAACACAGAAGATGGAAGAGAATTCCACAGAACAGAAGTGGCTGGAAAGGAGGAATCATTGCATCGAATAAATTTAGAGTTGACAATATCCATATAAAACTCGTGTGAAGACACAGCACCCTTTCTACGAGGACGTCGTAAAGGTGGAGGTACGCCGAGTGACAAGTTTCCTCGAGCACCTGCCGCTGCGGGACCTATAGAAAAGAGATAAAGCACCAACAATCGCGCGCAAAGATAGGGTCAAGTAAAGTGGAAAGTACGGAACAGTTTTATATGAAGTCTTTTTTGGCCTTTGACTCGACCCTGTCCAAAAGGCGGGTGAAGCCAGAAAGCCCCCCTGGATATGAGAGCCAGTACTCCATACCAGGTCGGGATTGAGGCAGTTGTATAGCTGAAGCAAACAAACCTAGCAGTTCTAAACAGAACCCCAGTTCTTTGAGGCCGCCCTAGCAACCGTTGTGGTGAGGTCTCCAAGACATTTTTTTTGTTTATTGTTAAGCCAAGGATGTTTATATTGTCAACAGGAGAATATATAATTTAGAACCATCGAAAGAGATATGAATGTTGCCAGGTGTTTTTAGAAAGGGGGATTTGTAGAAGTTGATTTTTAAAGAATTAAATTTCCCAAGGTTGAGACGACCCCACCGGAAATTCTATCAGATCAGCGAGAATAGAATCGAAAGATTAAGACGAGAGGCAATTCTAGAAGTAAAAGAGGGAGCAGAAATTGAAATGAGTTGAGAATGAAGGGTCGAGTCATCGGCATACGAGTGGATAGATTAGATGTGCAGGTGAGAAGATCGTTAATGGAAATGTAAGAATATAAAAGTAGGAGTTAAGACAGAACCCTGAGGAACACACAATTAACAGAAAAGGAAGAAGAGTTGCCCCGTCAACAACAGCCGATATTGAGCGATTTTGAGAGAAAATAGACGATAAGTAAGGCAAAGTGAAGGGAGAAAGCCCAAGGGAAGGGAGGCTTGGAGAGCAGTGACCGTTTGCCCTACCCGGTCAAATGCTTTGGATATGTCAAGCCCCACCACGCAAGTTCTCCCCGTGTTCCTAAGGCGGAAAACCATAAATCCGTAAGATAGGAAAGTATATCGCCAGTAGACCTCGAACGCGAAAGCCGTACTGGCGATCGGAAAGAAGTGAAAGAGATTCCAGATGATCTAAGAAATGAGAGTGAGAAGGGTTTCAAAGATTCTTAGATATAGACACAAGTGAGAGCTATAAGGCGATAGTTAGAAGGATCAGAGCGGCTTACCTTTTTTTCGGAATCGGTTGGACATGTGCGTGCTTCCAACACTTGAGGGAAAGTGTTAGTATGAGACATAGAGAATGTAGTTGAACGAAGGAGCGGGGTCAGCACGGAAGCAACTTCCTCAAAAACTCGGGGAGGGAATCCATCAGGGCCACCGCCTTACCTAACGTTCGTAGTTTCAGCGAGCCCCATGCACCCGATTCGAATGTAATCAC
This sequence comes from Trachelipus rathkii, assembly GCA_015478945.1. Classification (NCBI taxonomy): domain Eukaryota; kingdom Metazoa; phylum Arthropoda; class Malacostraca; order Isopoda; family Trachelipodidae; genus Trachelipus; species Trachelipus rathkii. The sequence goes on along the minus strand of JABUQX010131004.1, from coordinate 30,046 downwards.
AGCAAGGCATAGGGACACCTGAGAGGAGAAGGATTAGGAAGAGGAA
>JABUQX010131004.1:20000-25000 GCA_015478945.1 Trachelipus rathkii | reverse complement strand
TTTTAAAACATTTTCTCAATCTATATATTACCAATCACCGTTCTCCATCACAACAGCCGATTCAATTGTTTGTAAAATTGTAAACAAAAGTAAACCTCTTAAGACGTCTTGTTTGTTTAGGCACGAAATTTGTGTCAAGAATGCTTAAGCATTTCTTACCGTTTGTTAGCACAAATGACAAAAACGAAAGTGGTATAATTATAGCTGAGTTTCCAGAAGCCCGACTGCAGCCCGGGCGGCACACAGGCGCACATGCATCGTTTCCAGAGCCCGTTTGCGCACTTCTACGTTATGTAAACGTCACAGTCAGGCGCCCGTTGTTAAATCCTCGATTTCGGGAATTAATAAACGGGATGGCTGCGCGGAAGAATACTTTGTTTACAAACAAATCTTTTTACAAAACATGTGTCGGAAATGGCTTACCAAAATTTTTTAATATTTTAGTTAACTTTTATATTAATGATACTAATATATCGTATCATTTCATAAAATAGATACATATAAGTATAAGAGTATTGTTTACAATTGTCAGCTGATCCGACGGGCGTGCTCGGCCATTTCCAGGTACTCAAATTTCCTGTTCTATGATTGGTTAATGTAATATTTTTCAATTCGAAGCGTTTCCGAGTCGATTTTGCACACGGGGTGACGGGCTGCACTCGGGCTTCTAGGAAGCTAGAGACTGATGAACGCCACACTGTGCCTTCTTTGCTAAAAAAAAAAAAAAATAAATAAAACGCCCAAACTGGGTAAAGGCCAAAAGGGTAGTTGCATGCACTTGCACAGATAAATTAATTAATGTACTATGGTAGCAGTACTATGTCGCAGTTTCATGAAATATTAGAAGTATAGAGACAGTAAAATAATTATGGCCTATCTTAAGGCTTAGTCAAAAATCAAAATATAGCCTACTATATGATGTCCAAAGTCCAAACCTTCCATATACCTACCTATCCAATCCTATCTTAAATTTTGCAAGTGAATCATACTCAATAAACTACAGCAGACCATTCCAAAAATTAACATCGTTATTATTATTTTTTTTTTTTTACACAAGATGGTATGCCTTAATTGATTGGGAATTATGGAGTTCAGGTGAATCTAAATCATGTAAAGGTAATATAGTACAGAGGGGTGTCACCCTGATTTTTATGAAAATCACAGGATATACTCTTAACAAAATAATAATGAATAGTGAAAATGAAAATTGTTGCTCTCTTTAGGAAAAAAAGTTACAGCCTCTCAAAGTTGTTAAAAATCCCATAGACTTTTCATTTTTGATCCATCTAGGTTAGGTCTCATTCAGGCCCTCTAGTTTAGGTTATGATAACTAGGATGGCCCTAAAACGAGCATGAGCAATCATATGGGAGTTTTTACATATCTGTGATGCTGTAGCTTTTTTTTTTCTAAAGATAGCGACAATTTTTGTTTTTACTATTCATTATTTTTTTAGAGTTGATCCTGTGATTTTCATAAAAATCGGGGGTGACAACAAATTTTTTTTATAAGAAATATGGGATTTTTAGCAACTTTGAGAGGCTGTAACTTTTTTTTCCTAAAGAGAGTGACGATTTTCATTTTCACTATTCTTCATTATTTTTTTTTCCAGTAGCTATATCCTGTGATTTTCATAAAAATCTGGGGTGACACCCCTCTGCACTACTATGACCCATGTAAATACTGTTTTAAAAGTATAAACATTTAATTTGCTAAAATATAAAAAAATTATTTTTTTTACAAATTGATATATATACATTTTAAGTTTATTTTTTCAATAAAAATATTTAAAAAATAACGCATAAAAATCATAGTAATTTGGCTTCATCTCATTTGTGTAGGGATGAAGAAATACTTGAAATATGTTTTAGATTATCAATACGGTATATCAATATCATTAATATTTTTTTATCTTATTTTTTTTCATGTAATTAGGCCTATCGGTGATTCGATTTTATAGACAAGGTATACATAAATAATTTTTTCAAAAATTTAAAAATTTTATTAGACAATATTTTTTATGTAGTATATATATATATATATATATATATATATATATATAATATATATATATATATATATATTATATATATATATATATATTATATAGATATATATATATATACTATTATATAGTATAAATATATATATAACTATATATATATATAACTATAATATTATATATATAATATACTATATATATATTATATATATATATATAAGTATATATATAATATATATAATATATATATAATTTATTATATAATATTTTTTATATAGTATATATATATATATATATATATATATATATATATATATATATAATAAAAAATAAATAAATAATAATATATATATCAAACTATCTAGATTATTTAAGCTTTTACAGCAACATAGATCTACCTAGGTGACTAGGTTAGGTTCAGAGTGATTCCACATCAAGTGGACCAATTTTGGAAATCGTCCACTACCTTATCATCTCCAATTGATAAAATTTTAGGTGATGTTCTTTAAGCCTTTGGATGAAACTCTGAAAAATTTGAGGTCCATATATGTTTTTGATACCATTTTCTAACACCTTAAAGCAAAGGTAGTCATTTGCACTTGGAAGTCACATTTAGAGATGTACTGATACCAGAAAAGAGGCTGATACATACCGATAATGATACTCTATTTTTTTATGTACCGATACCGATACTGCTATTTTAATTGAATATAATAAAATACACAGTTAATATGATTAGAAAACATTTGTTGTACTGCTAGGCACTCAGGGAATTGCATTCCCTGTACCAAACCAATACTTAGTCATTATTTCATATTTGGTTGTGACCAAGTATATTTATTTTATTAAAAATAAAATGAGAAATCTTTAAGAATAATAAATGCAAATATAAAATATTAAATAACTTTTTATGTTTGTGTTTATAAAAACATATTCCATTTCCATTTCCAGTAAGTATTAACAAAGTTAGGCTACTAGCTTTTATTGGTTTTAACATGATTACAATTTACAAAGAAGATTCTCTTTACTTAGCTACAATATAAAGAATATAATAATGAAAGAAGAGACCTCGATTAATCAGCTGAAAAGACAAAAAATAAAAAAATGTTGTTATTCAAACATGACATAATAATAATAATAATAATAATAATAATAATAATAATAATAATAATAATAATAAATATAATCCTTTAAGATAAAGATAGATATTCATTCAATACTCAAATTCAAAAATTCTCAAATTGTGATGCCAAAACATTAAAGCTTTCAATAGTATCTGGCAAGACCCTATTCCTTTTTGGGGTTTTACATTCCCACTTGCACTGAAAATAAAAAATACTCTCTCAACTGATGAGGGAGGCTCTGATAAATATTTGCTTTGCAAGCACTGATAATACTGGAAACGCTGTTGTCCATTTTAATTGCCCCACATGAAAGGATCTCTTCGTGTAGGCATCTCCATTATTTTCATAGAGCCTTATCTCTTTCACAGATTGCATATTTGAATTATCTTTGCTCCTTGATGGACTGTCTCTTATTGCAAATTTGAACTTTCTTTACTCCTTGATGACTGTCTCTTCAGTTTTTTTGATGAGTTTCCTTGGTGTGATTCCTTTGAAGGTGAATGAGATGTCAATGCAATTTCGGCCATGAACTTATCAAAGTCTAACATATCCAAAGCCTCTTCATCTTCAGTAGGTTTATATGCTGAAAAGCCACCATTGTCACTATCTGTGCTGTTGCCAGGGGTTGCTGAAAAGGCGGATTCCACTTCTGTGAATTCTTTTTTTTCAGTCACGAGCAAGCTCAGTTATGCTATTTAAATGCATTCTAGAAGTGGTTCACTGTCAAATATGCCATTATTGTGGGGTTTCAGCTAGGGGGTTAGCTTAAAGAATTCCGTAGTAGAGCCTTTTATATATTGCAACTAGATTTATTATTGAATCTAAAAGTTTCTCATAATTCTTCACCAAAAAGTAAGAAGTATCGGCCATATTAACCAATACTGATACCAAAAAAATGGCCAATACTACTGATACTGATACTATCGGTACATCCCTAGTCGCATTAGTTTTTTGGCAACTTTAACCTTGATTTGTGAAAAAAAATTTAGAGCTATGGACCTGATAATTCATTTTGTGGGACAACTTTTTCCAGTGAATCATATGTAATTGTGAACCTTCTATCTATTCCCTGTTATGAGCTAGAGGAGCACAAACTTCATGAAAAATTTTAAGTTTGCAATGACAAAAGTCAAACTTTGAATCGATATTATTTTTCAGTGGTTACATAGAATGACACCAAACTTGGTGATATGAAACAGTACATATTTATGAACAGAAATTGGAAATATTGTTTTAATAATGCTTAGTTTAAAAATTATCCCTCTTCACAATTATTAGAATTTTTTTTTTTTTTTTTATGAATTTTGGGGTGTTTGAGAACCTAAATCTCAACTGGTTCATCTTTGACATTTTTTGTTTTTACTATTTCTGAAAGAGCAACTCGAGAGCTTTCAAATGCACCATAATTCATTTTGAAGAAATGTCCTTACCCACCCCAAAAAATCAATTTAAAATTGTTTTTCACTTGCATCAAATGACTCTGGTTATTAATCAGAGGTCTATTACATCCCCTATCTTAGTACAGAATGCATTAATTTTATTACAAATTAATATTTATAGCAGGGTCATTCCATGTCAATTCAACCAGGTCATCTCACCGACCCTCTCAGATCTTGTTGAAGCTTGACTTATTTGCTCTCCCTATAGAGATAAGTAAGCACAGCAAGTTTTAACACACTATACCTCTTCGCTATCATTTTATAGGCTTTCAAAGTTTTGAAATTTTGATGTTTTTAACGATCGGATGCTGCAAAAAAGAGACTTGCTAACCTTTCAAAAATAATTTATAACATTTTTATTTATCATCTAATTTTTGTGAAATTTTGGAGTTATATACTGTATTATATATATAAGGATTCTAGAAAAAAATACAAAA
>JABUQX010131004.1:0-17500 GCA_015478945.1 Trachelipus rathkii | reverse complement strand
CTCAATACTAGATGCTTTGATTTTCATTATTATTTGTAAAGTCTTTAATTGCCATTAGATCTGTATCCCATAATATTTAATATATTATTATCCCTAGAACGAGGTCCTGGGGTTATACATCACCCCACGAGTAAGCAAAAAAGTCGAATATTCCGAAATATTATCGCAAGGTCAGTTGATAGACCGAAACATTCGATTATCTTATTTAGTAGGACTGATGAGGTTTATGGGGGATGATGACGCTAAACTACCTGCTCACATAGTTTAACAAACATAGACCATAGGGTAGTGTAACCTACAAAAAGCCCGCTTATTTTGATTATATAAATAAATGTTAATATCGACTGATATCGCAAAAAATTTTTCAGATACTCCATGATTTTTTCGCATAGAAAAATCATTGTCATTTAGTGTCTCTTGAGTTCGTTGGAGGAGGATATACTAACTCGAGAGTTTATTTAGTATGGTAAATTTTCTCCGATAATGTTAAAATTTTCAGACCAGAAAACCAATGTATGGCAAGCTGTATAATAAACATAGTATATATATATATATATATTATATAATAGGTAAATATATATATAGATAAGTATAATAATAATATAATACTATAGTATAATATATATTAGTATGATATTAGTGATACATATATATATGAGGCTATATCTATTATATATATATATATATATATAGTTATATGAGACGTCTGATTATGTAAGTCAAAGAATCGGAGGTACAATAATACCACGCTCAGATGGTTAGGTAATAAAAGTGAGAAACGTGCATAAGATATAGACTAATTAATGACACCGTATACTATAGCTAATACTATATATACTATATTACCTATTATATAAAGAGCAATGATAGAGCTAAGGGTATTGACTGCCAAAGTAATATAGCCATAATACCTAATAATAGATAACACAATATATGATTATAATACATTATAATATATATAGAGTGAATATTATATAATAGTAAAGCTAATATAATTACATAATATAAAAAAAATAAAGTAATATAAATAAGTATATAACTGTAATGAAGCATTTGTACAAGATTAGCACATATACATCAGACTAAACAATATACTAAACGAACATCAACGTGAAAAAGCCCCAGAATCTATCTATTATCTATATCTATCATATCTATATTCATAATCAAGCATTATAGTTTCTAGTAGTCAATTATCTATCGCAGTCTATCTATCTATCTAGTCTATCTATCTATAGCTATCTGAGTCGATCATTATAAAAAACTGTCTCCTAATTTCGTAAATTTAACATATGAAAGGGCTTACACTTTTGTGTAAATTAAATTCAGAACATTAGGAAGCAACAGAATAACCGAACTTTTATTCTTGGTAAATTTTTCATAGTCTGAAAAGAAGTATTAGCATTCGCATGAGTGATTGAACCAGAGATTTTCACTACGCATACCGATCTCTTAACTGATTTACCAACAGTAACCTTTATCTATCTATCTATCTATCTATCTATCTATCTATCTATCCATCATACCTAACCACCTTGCAATATACTAAACGAACATCAACGTGAAAAAGCCCCAGAATCTATCTATTATCTATATCTATATCTATATATCTATCTATCTATCTATCTATCTATCTATCTATCTATCTATCTATCTATCTATCCATCTATCTATCTATCTATCTATCTATCTATCTATCTATTTTATGGTAAAACTTAATCTTATTTTGAGAACATATCGATCTATTCTATATCTATACAATATACTATATATATATATATATATATATATATATATATATATATATATATATGTGTGTGTGTGTGTGTGTGTGTGTGTCGGGGATATTATAAAATAATATTTAAACGCAAATATAAAATACATGTGCGTTGGTATTACATGCATGAATTTAAAATAATATCTTTTTATATATTATTATAATATGAAGCCAGACCTGTCGAAGGTATATATGTAATAAATAAATAGATTCGACTTGTCCACCAGCTTCGGCCTTTATTGAACCTATGTCCGTTCATATATTTCTACTCACCATAAAACGGAAATAGCACTTTAGAATTTACTCATTAAATAATATAATACATATAATTAATATTTTTAAATATATAATATATATCAAAAATAAATAAAAACAAATTATATATATTGATGTTAAATAATAAATAATAGATAATAAAGAATAAATAATATTTCAATATATTTAATAGTATAACTAAAAAAATATAACACAATTAGTAACAATAATATACACCATATTTGCCAATATGTAACATATATAATATATAATATATAGAAATCAAAAGAAAAAAAATATACAAACAAACATAAATTTCCAAATAACCCTTTAAAAATAGCATAGATTTTACACTTTAGGTAATACAAATGTATATAAGTTTATAATATAATAAAAAAAGTATAATATTATAAACGAAAGACATAAATAATAATATATATAACTAATATAATTATATAGGGTATTATATATATATATAATATATATAGTAATATATTAGTATATAAAAGAAATAATATAAACATACAGAACATTTATCATTAGAAATTTTGTTTGAAAACAAATATTTATATATATAATAATAATATATATATAAATAATAATAATTATGGATCATTGGTGGGTTTTCCATATATTAGAAGCATCAGAGTATGGTATAGGAAGATACAACTTGAAAAGATAATGAAAGGTAACACAAAAACCCATTTAAGTTTTTGGGATATTTTGATAAAACCCAAGGGATAAAAAAAAAAATTGGCTTATATTTTGTTATGCCTTTTAATCAATTCAGATCCACTGATTAATTGGAAAGGAAACCATTTGAAGTTACAAGAACTATGAGATACACTCTCAAAAAAAGCAATTTATATAATTATTATAATTATAGATTTTTTAATATTATTATTATTTTATATAAATTAGATAACTGAAAATTAAAGAAAGAGAACAGTAATATTGATTTTTTTACCTTATAAACTTTTTATTTTTAATATTATGCGTGAAAAATAACGATAATAGAAACATTTGAAATGTAGTTACCCAATGATGTCATAAATAAATAAAAAAAAATGTTTAATAAGTATAGTTGTATATGTGTTAACCTCTGAGGGTTGAGATAACGTCCAACCCGTTTAAACGTTCAAGAAAAAGCAACAACCCGTTCTAGGGTTAAAAATTTCGGACCACTATTATGGGGAGGAACTTGATTGAAATTTTGATCTTAATTAAAGATGAACATTTAACAATACATTTTTCACTGTATTGTAGCTGTTAAATATATGATTTAAATCAGGGTAAATGGTGTTCAAGTTGAGGGCATTTCATTTCCATACCATATTATACAATTTTGATAAACTATTGGCTAAATACTAACTAATCCTGAGACTACCTCAAGATAATGAGTTATAAACTTCTCAAGTCTATATTAATGTTCTGCTATCTTAAGATAAACCTTGTCGCATATATGTTAGGTCAAATGCAGGTTTTAAAGAAAATAATTTTTTAAACTGATACATCAATAAGGAAAAATTTTTTTCGTCTAAAAACTTCTTTATCCTAAGAAGTTACAATGAGCTTTATTATGAATTATTAGTCACTTAATTAGAGATTCTGAATCAGAGAGTATGCATATCCCCTTTAATTATTTAAGTAGGAAATTTATTTTTTTGATGGAGATTCTATATAAATTTTTTCTTATATCTATTGTTGGTGATAAATAATTGAATTCAGATCTATTTTACTAAGCAAATTATCATAAAGATCAACCATAGATAAATTTCTTTTCAGTAGCCAATATCTCACTCAAATGAGAACAAGCTACTTTTTGAAAGGGTTGCGTTTTGATCCCCTTTATATTTTAATTCACTAATTCTCAATCGGGCATGATTATGATATCTTAGGCTAACAAGCAAACTTCTCAAAGAGCAATAATGATGCTTTAAAAAAGGCTACTGAACAATCTCAAGCTGAAGTATAACAGAACTCAATATATAGCTATGCACTCACTTATGAAAAACTACTATAATATTTATTATATCTAGGTATTTTCAGTCATGTATATCTGTTCAAAGATTAATATCATTAAATTTAATCGTCGAGATACTTATATGACATTAATAATTTTTCGTCAAAACTTCGAGTTATTTAGGCCTATAAAGGCATATCTCTAAGCGAATATTCTGTTGGGTTTTAAGTTCTTTTATATGACCAAAAGCGACTAGTACTCTCCCTACGAAAGATCTTAAGTTTTACACTAAATAGCTTACATTTTTATCTTTAATGTATTATCTGTAGAGTATTCCGTACTATCACTATCTGACTTATAAGATATATCTAAGCACCCTAAACTTTTCCTTAACGGGCTGTCTTAGCCATGTGTAGATGAATGTATATGATGTGGTCTTTATATAGCGTACAAATTATTAGAGACATTATGTAAATATATTTTATTTATAGGATTATTACGACATCTTATCATATAAGGAGGAATCTTTAGTAGGTACTCCTCTGGGTCAGGAGACTACAGAACATTGTTTCGGCCTCTGTGCTGTATGAGGTATGACCAAATATTGGTCGTATTTTGCTTCCCTCAAAGATTGTTAGCTAATATGTACCATACCTTGAAAGAAGCTGATAGATATATATAAAGTATGCACTAACCAACCAGAGTGTCCAAGATACTATTCGAGATTTAGGAAAGAAGCTCTTTTGAAAAGGGTCTCGTAGTATCATTGCTATACCTCAAAAACACATGTCCAATTTAATATGTCATTTAAATTGAAATGATCTAGTGCTCCTCTTAACAAATCTAAAAGAGTAATTCGAGAGGAGGCGCTCTGAAATACTTTTTTAGGAAAAACTACTGATAAGACATAAGGTGTTAAGGCCAGATCAAATTTTCAAATTCAAATTTAAATTCATTTTGGATGGTTATATACTAGACCCTATCAGAGACATATGCATACAAAATCATAATGCTTCTCTAACCCTCGCATACCAAATTTCTGAATTAAATACATTCTGGACTAACTCAACTTAGAAGCAAAATACGCCAACTGGCTAGGTCTCGATAGGCACCATGTGGCTTCTAACTGGTCTCTAATATTTTCATAAGTTCGAATAAACCTTAATTTTTAAGTTAATTTTGTACTAATACACAAATATCATAACTGCTAAGAGCCTCGAAGTTGGCTAGATTATAATTTGCAATATTGATAGACACGACTTATCAAGAACTTGCAACAAACCCGTTCGTTGAGACCTATATAGAATACACAATTGACGAAAATTTTAATCTAAATCATATTAAATAATGAACATAATCTTTGAAAGATATAATGACTGAAAAATTATATATAAATAAAGCAATTGTGCATCTATATAAGTCTTACCTTGAGTTGTTGTTTTTCAAAGATATTTTGCTCTTTGAGAAGTTCTTGTAGCCCTAAGATAACTCAGCCTTGTGGCTTTAGTAAATTAGCACTATCATTAAACTTAGTAGGGTAAATTGATAAGTAATAAGGCAAAGAGAATAGAGATAGGTTGACAGTAAAAATATTTGAAAAGAAATGAAGAAATTAGACAATTTACCTCCATACCATTAACATTTTTTATTTTTTATTTGAATAAACACGAGCTACGATCACGACCGTTATTGAATCAGTAATGAACTATAGTGATTTTTTAGTGAAATTCTATACAATTATATCCCATGGAGACCAAAATATAAATTCCCGCTAAAACTAATAAATAGAAGATACTGTACCGGTATATGAAAATATATAGCTAATAGTTTTTATATCATAAAATAAACACAAAACAGAGGTATATATAAACATAAGTATGTGGAAGTATATAATAGTTTTTATATTTATTTTTTAGCTTAGTTTTAGGGTCAAATTTTATAAGCCAGAAGAGTGTAATTCTAATAATAACAAATATGAGTATAAATTTAAATTTAATGCCTTCATAATAAGATAACAAGCAGGGTAAACACTTAAAAATTATAGTATTTATCAGTTCAGTGCAAAAGTTGCCTAAAATTTTACATGGGCTCATTTATATCATTAAGAACTTCAATACATAAAAGCAATTATTACAAGCGTACATACACCGATAGGAAGGTTTGAGACAATCTCAAAATACATGCAGGCCTCGGACATAGTCCTTATTACAAGATGAGGGTATTTTTTTTCCAACTCCTTTTGGCGTACAATTAAGACATTATTTCTATTTACTTAAGGGTTCAAACCCCATATGATGAGATGCATTAATGCCCTAGCACTTACTATGACGGTAAAACTATACCTAGCTGGTCAATAGTAATAAATACATAAACAAACATTATAGTATGAGCCTCAATCTTAAGCAAAGCATAATTTAGTAGAAACAGGTAGCCTATCAGATTTTCATTAAGCACCAGAGCTTCAGTTTTAATAAAAATAAATTTAACATGCGCAGGAAATATGTATAAAGCATCTAATTTAGGCAAATCACAAAAATTTCAATTTATTTTAATTTTATTTTTTTGTGACACACCTTAGCACTTGGAAAACTTAGGATGGAAAAGTCTTTTGCAAAATTAATTTCAATTGAGGGAATAGACTTATAAAGACTAAAATATATATATATATATATATATATATATATATATATATATATATATATATATATATATATATATATATATATATATATATATATATAATATATATATATATATATATCTACTAAATATATATATATAAAATATATATATATATATAATATATATATATATAAAATATATATATATATATATATATAATTAAAAACTTGAATCTATAGGGTCTTACCTGTGGTTTTGTTTTTTGTTTTTTTTCAAAGATTTGTTGCTTTTTGAGAAGTTCTCTTATAAGACCTAAGCAACTCTGCCTGCTGGCTGTAGTTAATTAAACTTAGTAGGTAAATTGATTAATTGAAGGCAAAGAGAATATTGATTGAAAAGTGGGGAATTGAAAATAAATACCTTTAACATTTTGATTATAATGAGTTTAACACATGCACATGCTAGAATTGCCTTTTGAATAGTAATGAACCTTTCTTTTATGCCTAGTGAATTCTGGACAATTATATATACCCAATATTGGCAAAGTACAAAATCCACTAAAACATTGTGCTAAAATATGTGAAAGCATATAAGAGTTTTTATATCCTACATCTAAAAACTAAAATAAAAATAAAATAGAAGAGATATAAGTGGAAGTATATAATAGTTTTTATATCCTCCCACTGAAGAGTTGCAATGAAAACCATTGCAATTAAAAGAATTAAAATTTTACAAATAAGATAAATTCATGTGAAGGAATTCTTGACACTTGACAGCAGCCTGTCTAAGTAGTCTTTCTTTGACTGAATTGAGTTGAGAATTTTGATTCTGTTGAGAGTTGAGTTGAGGTGAATTAATACCTGAAGTTGAAGATTGAACATCTACAACAGCAGCATCACTATTACTTTGAAGAACTGAATTTGAATTTGAAGGATCAACTTGATCTGTATTATCATTGTTTTGACCATCTGAATTGGAGAAGTCACTGCTTATTTGAGCATCAGCTTCTCCACTGAAGAAAGAATGGGTAAAAGATAACTTTGATGGGTAGAGATGACAAATAGAATGATGATAGGTTTGTCCATCTCCCCTTTTTAACAACACACTCCTGATCTTATTGTCATGACCAACAATGCCATCCAGAACTCTGCCCAAAAGCCAGAAAGGTCTAGGCTTATTAGGTGTCTGAATCAGAACTATATCTCCTCTCTTAATTCTGTTGTTCCACTCTGACTGATATAAATTTCTACTTGTCTGGAACAAATTTAATAGATGAGACTCATGCCATAATTGCCTGAAAGTTTCTAAAACTCTTCCTTCAGCAGTTAGAGTCATGATTAAGTCTTGTTGTGTGGGAGGAAGTTGCTTCCAAATGGGGTGGAAACCACTGAATATGAGGTTTGAATTTCCATAAAACTTCAAAAAGGAATTTGGAGCAATAATATCCAAATCATTTTCTGATGACCTATAGGTTAAAGGTCTTAAATTAATGACATTGGTAATATTTGAAATAGCTATTAACAGCTGATAGTAAGTCAAGGTTGCTTTGCCTATCGTTTTATAGAGACATCCCTCAACTGTTTGTATCACTCTCTCCCAAACTGATCCCACCCAACTGGAATAAATTGGAACATGTAATGTTTGATGTTATTGATACGCATATGTTCGGAAAACATATCTGAAAACATAGATTCTAACAGTATATTTCCACCTTGTTTGAAATTCCTGGCATTATCTGAGTACAAATTGGAAGGTATGTCATATAAATTTGTGAAACGTTTTAATGAAAGTAAAAAAGATTCAGTGGACATATCTGGAAGGACATCAACATGAATAGCTCTGATATTAGGGCAGGTGTAAATTAATAGATACATTTTTTGAAGTTTCTCATTATTATCCTCTGCAAAGAGATGTCCTGTAAAATCCACACCAGAATGCTCAAAAGGACGCACAAAATTACCTCTATGATGAGGAAGATTAGTCATTTTTGGATATTTAAAGGGAATACTGTTAAAATTTTTGAAAATTTTGCATCCTGGCAAAACATTCTTTACAGCCTGCCTGGCCTTGGTAATCCAGAAGCCATGAGATCTTATGAAATTGATAGTGTCTTGAACACAAAAGTGTTGACACCTAGAATGAAAATATCTTATGATTAACCTAATGAGGTGGTGATCCTTGCCAAGAAGAATTGGATTTATCACATCATAATTGTATAAAAGTGGTTTGGAAATTCTCCCTTTAGATCGGATGAGTCCTTTATCATCTATAAATAAATTAAGTTGATTAACTAACATGAGAATTTCATCCTTTTTTGGATTTTGGAGAGATATTATTTCCTTAGAAAAACAATGCTGCTGCATTACCTTCGACCAATAGAGTTGGGCTTTCTCATCTCAATTTTTGAAGTTACCTTATAAACCTTATGCAAACTTGAATAATCCTTAAAGGGTAACAAAGACTGAGTAACACCCATAGATGTGTGACATTGTAAAGTCCTTTGTTCATTGACCTCAGACAAACATTTAAGTTAACTAATAGGCTATTAAGATTGATCTTGAAGAATACAAGAAGGACTCTTAAGCCATCATGGCAATTTTGAAAGAAAAGTAGAGGTTGTAACACCTCTAGTAATCAGATCTGCTGGGTTTTCAGCAGTGCTGATGTATGCATAAGAAATGAATACCTTGTACTCTTGCTCAACTTGTTTTCTGATTTGGTAAATTTCTTTGAGCCTATCGTTTACAAAAATATTTTTGTTTTTTGCTCTTCCGGACAGGAGCCATGAAAGAACAATTTGAGCGTCTACAAAAAAACTTTATGCTTTTGAACTGAACATTAGGAAATTCTGATAATATTGATTTGATACATTTGAAATTTAAAAAATTAAGAACACAGACAACTCCAAGGAGGGCAAATCACTAGATTTGAAGGGTGAGGGGTCACCTTGGCCTTTGAGAACACTAGACTAGAACCTTGACCCCATGCTATAAACTGCAAAACCATAACTAGATGAAGCATCACAAAATATGAATAAAGAGTTTGTGGAAGAAGGTGAGAAAGCACATCTTTCAATTTCAATATTATGTAATTTATTTAAATCTGAACAAAGAGAAAACCAAGAAACTAAAACATCAGAAGGGACCTTTTCATCCCAATGAAGACCCAATTGCCATAATTTCCTAATTAATAATTGATCTCTTAAAGTTACGGGTAAAAAGATAATTAAAGAATCAAAATCCTACACTATTTTTTTCGTCGTTCTTGTTTTTTTAGGTGGTCTGGGTGGGTCCGTTGTTGTTGGTCGTTGTAAAATGGTGTGGTGTTTGCTGGCGTGTTTTCTTGGAGGTTACGTTCTGTCTCTTAATAGATCGTCTCTTAGTGGTAAAAAGATAATTAAAGAATCAAAATCCTTGGACACAGCTGTTAACAGCAATCTGTTGGTATCTGCACCAGCATTAATTGAAAATTTTGCTAGCTTTAACTTATCTGTAAGATGATTAAAAAGATATCCAAGAACCTTATCTTCTGATTCCTGATGTTGAACTATTCTACCCTCTTCTTCCATAACAGCTCTTAATTGATCATGATAAAGGTCGATTAATTGTTGTGGATCATTACCACTAATAATAAGATTATCGACAAAAAAAATTATTCAATAGAATCTTTGTACATGCATCATCCCAATAAGACTGAACATGATGCTTGATGATATAATTGATGATGAAGGGGAGGATGGAAAACCAAAAGCAATGGTTGAGTAACGGTAAGCTTTCAATTTACCATTACTTTTCCCTAAAAAAGCAAAAGCGATTGCGGTCTTCGATAGATATTAACCTAATCTGAAGGAAGGCTTGCTTTATATCTGATAGCATAACAAACTGATTTGATCTGAACCGAAACAAGTCCTAATAAGAAAGACATAAGATCTGGTCCGATATAAGCTGTTTCATTTAGAGATGAAAGAGAGTTAGTTTTGAGAGAGCAGTTAAACACGGGCCTTACCTTTGCTGTTACCTATTCATCGGTTTTTCAAATCCTTGCTCTACCTCTGAATTAATTAGAATGTGGCTTAAAGGACTAAAATAAGAGTGTATAGGAATCAACACTGCATTAATCATAGTCTGATTAACTTGTAATTGATTTTGATTATGATTTTGATTTTGAACAACTGACGGCGGACTTAAAAATTTTATTTGATTATTTTATATAAAATTAGTAATATTTCCAAATGGAATAATAGAACCATCTCTTAACTTAAAAGCAGATCCACTCATACATTTAATCAATTCTAGTTGAAGGAAATACTCTGTTAAATCAAGGCCTATTAAGGCATCTAAATTAAAAAATGAGTTATTAGACTCTTTATAACCATAATCAGCCAATATGTAAGATTTATTTCTTAAATTAATTAGAGCCTGATCTACGAACTTAATCTCATAACTTAATTGAAGATCCTCATCAATCAAGAGAGGAAGGGTGAAACGAATCTGGTCCATATATACATGGAGAACAGTCTCCTTCAAACTGCGGGTATTAATACCTAAATAAGTTTTTATATCGAATTGAATGCTTTGGTGATTGTCTACAGATATATTGAGTTTGTCAAGCACTCTTTTAGAAAGATAGGACCTTTGTGAGCCACAGTCGACCAGGTGAAGTCGAGTTCGAAACTTTACCTCTACCAAGTACCAACCCTTATAGTAATTGATGGCAACAAATATAAATTATTTGTACTTTGGCTAAAACTAAGACATACATTTGTGAGAGTGGGACTTTTCCTTTGCTTACAAAGAGCAGTAATATGACTTATATGATTAAAAACTTGGCAACAGAAAGTAAGTTGCTTCTTAAATCCAAGACACTGATCTGCAGCATGTTTAGTACTTGAACATTTACTGCATAGGTTTATTTCATTACATCTTTTAATTCTTAAATCATAGGTTTGATAAACAATGCAAATGGTCATCACATGACTTTGGGATGAACAGAATTTACATGATTTTGAATAAGTTTTGATTTTAGAAGTGAAGGGATCAATACTATGAGAAACTTCATTTCAACTAACTACATTAGTATGTGTTTTGAAATTCTACAAAGCAGAATTGGAGTCAGGCATATTGTTAGATTTTAAGGACTCATTTGTCCTTTGATTTTCTCTATTTTTAAATTGATAATTAGGCTTATCCGAAGTATTTAATTTAATATAATTTTTTAAATTTTTGAATAATTATTAAGGGGAGGAACTTGATTAAAATTTTGACCTTTATTATGATTTGACGATTTAACAATATTTTTGATAACTTCATTGTAGTTGTCGAATATTTGGTTTAAATCAGGGTAATTGGTGTTCAACTTGCGAGTAATCTCTTTTACCACTACATTAGGTAATTTTGATAAAACTATGTGACTAAGTACTACTAACCCAGTAGGTTCCTCCAGATATTTGAGGTTATAACTCTCAAGTTCGTATATTAATGTTCTGATATCATTTAAATAAACCCTTGTCGCATTATATGCTGGGTCAAATACTGGTTTTAAAGAAATTATTTTTTTAATGATTTCATCAATGATAAATTTTTCATCTAAAAATTCTTTATCTAGAAGTTCAAGAGCCTTATTATAATTATTGTCACTAATAGAAAGATTCTGAATCAGAGAGTATGCATATCCCTTTAATTTATTTTTTAAGCAGTGAAGTTTAATGGATTCATTTAAATTTTTCTGTAAATCTAAGGAACTCTTAAATTTTGAAATGAAGGTTTTATAAGCAAACTTATCAGTTTCATTGCCCACAAAGAAACCACAATCTATAGCTCTAATAATAGATTCACTCAAATGAGTGCAAGTATCTTTTTGAGGGATTGCATTTTGATCCATTTTGGATTTTAATTCACTTAATTTTGATTTAATTGAGCATTGGTACTGAATCTGACTACACAACTCCTCATTATGAAACTCAGGAACGAGGGTAAGAACTTGAGATTAAATAATTTTATAACATTTGTATCCCTTTGTTTAATTTCTTTTAACAAGGACTCTACTTCCCCCACTAGATCCTTTATATAAACTGCATTTTTATCTTTATTATTGTCTATAGGCCTACTCTCTATCTGACTAAGGTAAATATCTACTTGTGCCTTGAGGGAAGAAATGGCTTGAACTATAGGCTAAGATTTTTATTAACTTTATCAAGAAGAGCTTGTATCTCTGGGTCATTCATTTTCGCTGAAATTTGGCTAGAATGACCCAAGGACAAATGAAACTTTGAAGAAAGATGAAAATGAAAGATGGCCTACCACCAGGCCAAATTATTTGATTTGAATTTTGAAAAGGTCTGTAAGATAAAAAAAAAAATTATATTTTGAAGTTGAAAATGATCTAGGCTAGATTACCTACCACCAGCCCAAATTATTTGATGTGAATTTTAAAAAGGTCTAGAAGACCAAAAAAATTTAAATGTTGGGGTTGAAAATAATCTAGGCCTACAAAGCCTAAGTTTGAGCTTGAATTTTTTGAGGAGAACACTGAAAGGGAATGGTTAGGCAATGATACATTGCTTCTCTAACTCTCATACCAAAATTTGAATTAAATACATTATAAGGTTTTCAAAAGTGATATATAAGTACAATTGTGAATCTACATTAGCCTTACCTGAATTTGTTGATTTCAAAGATTTTTTTGCTCTTTGAATAAGATCTAGATAGTCCATAGATAACTCTGCCTTTTGGTTTTAGTAATCTATCACTTAAAATCTTAGTTAGGGTAAATTTGATTGGTGAGAAGGTAAAGAGAATAGAGATAGGTTGATAGTGAAAATATTTGAAAAGAAATGAAGAAATTTACCTCTATACCCTTTTTACATTTTGATTATTAACTTTGATTACACAAACACGACTAAATAGTACCGCCTTTGAATTAGAAGTGATTCCGCAGTTGTTATTTTTTAGTGAAATTTCTGGTCAATTATATTGAAGGGGACAAAAATATAAATTCCACTAAAACTAATATACTGTATAGCTAATAGTTTCTATATCCTAAAATAAAATACTATATCCTAAAATAAAATACTAAAATGAGCAAAATAGAAGATATATATGTGAAAGTATATAATAAGTTTTTATATCCTCCCACTGAAGAGTTTCAATGAAAACCATATTGCAAATTAAAAAGAATTAAAGTTTTTACAAATCAGATAAATCCTGCGAAGGAATTCTTGACACTTGACAGTCCAGCCTGTCTAAGAGGTCCGTCTTGACTGAATTTGAGCCTGGAGCAATTTGAGTTTCTGGAGAGTCAAGTTTGAGGTGGAATTATACCTGAAGATTGAAGGTTGTACATCTACATAGCAGTATCACTATTACTTTGAATAACTGAATTTCAATTTGAGGGGATCAACTTTATCTGTATTTTCATTGTTTTGACCATATGAATTGGAGAGATCACTGCTTGCTTCAGCATCAGTTTTTCCACTGGAGACAGGAGTGGGTAATAGAAAACTCCAATGGGTAGAGATGACAAATGGAAAAAAATGACAGGTTTGCCCATCTCCCTTTTTTTAATAACACACTCCTGATCTTATCGTCATCACCAACAATTGACTTCCAGAACTCTACCCAAAAAGCCAGAAGGGTCTAGGTTTATTAGGTGGTGTATCAGAATTATATCTCCAACCTTAATTCGGTTGGGCCACTCTGACTGATAGAGATTTCTACTAGTTGTGCCGCAAATTTAATAGGTTAAGAGCATACCATAATTCCTGAAAGTCTCCAAAACTCTTTCCTTTTGAGCAGTTAGAGTTATGGGCTAAGCTTTGTTGTGAGGGAGCGAAGTTTTTTCCATTATGGGGTGGAAAACTTCATTGATATGAGTTTGAATTGCCATAAGCTGCAAAAAGGAATTTGGAGCAATAAATTCCAAATCATTATCTTGATGACCTATAGGTTAAGGGTCTTGAATTGATAACATTGTTGATATTTGAAATACTTGTTAACAGTTGAAAGAAGGTTAAGGTTGCTTTACTTATAGTTTTATAGAGACATCCCTTTACTGTTCGTATTATCATTTTCTCCCAAACTGATCCCACCAAACTGGAATAGACTGGAATCTGTAAGTTTATTGTATATTGATACGCATATGTCGGAGAAATATTTGAAGACAAAGATTCTAACAGTAATATTCCACCTTGTTTGAAATCCTGGCATTATCTGAGTACAAATTGGACGGTATGCAAATATATAATTGTGAAACGTTGGAATGAAAGTAAAAAGGATTTAGTGGACATATCTGGAAGGACATAAACATGAATAGCTCTGATATTAAAGCAGGTGAAAATTTATAGATACATTTTTTGAAATCTTATCATTATCTTATACAACGAGTATTGCCCTGTAAAGCCACGCCAGTATGGCCTCAAAAAGGAAGCACAACACACCTCTAAACTAGGAAGATAAGTAAAGTTTTGGATATCTTAAAGGTACTAAAGTTAAATTTTTTTGCTAAAGCATCTACTGATTGAAAATCTACAGCCTGGCCTTGGTAATCCAGAAGCCATGAGCTATGATAAAATTGATAGTGTTTTGAACAACCCAAAGTTTGACATCTGTAAGAATGAAGTCATCTAATATGATTAACAATACTAGTTGAGAGGATGAATCACTTGCCAAAGAAGAAAAATTGGATTTATCAAACCTCTTAAATCAAATAGAAAGATTTTTAACCTATCAATTCTAGCTTCGATCTGGTTTGGCCTTATAAAAGCTATGAATAAGTTAAGTTGATTGGCCAGCAGTGAAATTTTTTCATCCTTTTTAGAATTTTGGAGAAATAATATCTCCTTAAGAAAAACAATGACTGGATGCCATTAATCTTCAACCAATAGAGTTGAGCTTTCTTGATCACAATCTTCATCCAGCACTTTACTCCTGCTAATGAAATTTAGAATATTTATTGAAGTACTTATATTAAGGCCTATGCACACTTGAGTAATCTTTAAATGGTAACAAAGACTGAGAAAAAACCACAGAGTTGACATTGTAAAGTCTTTCCTTATTGGCCTCAGACAAACATATAAAGTTTACTAATAGGCCATTGAGAATTGATCTAAAAGAATCCAAGGAGGACCCTTTAGCCATAATAATGGCCAATTTTGAAGAAAAATAGAGGTTTTAACACCTCTGGTAATCAAGATCTGCTGGGTTTTCAGCAGTATGATGTAAGCATAAGAAAATGGATACATTGTACTTTAGCTCAAAGGTTATTTTATGATTTTTGAAAATTTCTTGGCACCCCCCCAAATCCAAATTATTTACAAAAACTTTTATTTTGCTCTTCCGGGATAGGAGCATGAAAGGACAATCTTGAGCATCTAACAAACACCTTATGGTTTTTTGAACTGAACATTAGAAAATTCTGATAATATCTGTTGCACATTTTAGAAAAATAAGAAACACAGACAACAAACTCTAAAAGAGACAGTGAATATTTTCTGGAAACTTGGCCTTTAGAATCTTTAATTTTGTTCTTTCACCTATATTAAAAACGACAAAACCATAACAAGAAGAAGAAGCATCACAAAACACGAATAAAAGAAGTTTGAGAGGCAGAAGAGTAGAAAGCACACCTTTCAAATTTCAAATATTTATGTAATTTATTTTAATCTGAACATAGTGAAGACCAGGAAACTAAAACAATCAGCAGGGACCTTTTTACATCCCAATCGAGGACCTAATTGCCATAAATTTCCTAATGTAATAACGACCTCTTAAAGTTACGGGTAAAAAGATATTTAAAGGATTCAAAACCTTGGACACAGGCACGATAACAACAATCTTTTGGGTAATTTGCATCAGCATTACTGAAAATTTTGCTAAGTTTAAACTTATATTTGTAAGAGGATAAAAAGATATCCAAGAACCTTATCTTCTGATTCCTGATGTTGAAATATTCTACCCTCTTCTTCCATAACAGTTTTTAATTGATCATTATTAGAGCCCCAACTTCTAAGATGGAAACCCCCATATTCCATTCTTTTGTTGCATTTATAATATAAAGTTCTTTAAATATTGTAGATCATTGCCACTAAATAATTAAATTTCAACAAAAATCTATTTAATAGAATAATCTGAGTACATGCATCATCCTCATAAAGACTGAGCATTGATGCTTAATAATATAATTGAGGATGAAGGTGAGGATGTGAAACCAAAACAATGGTTGAGTATCGATAAACCTTTAATTGACCACATTACTTCTCCAAAAAAAAGCAAAAAGCGATTGCGGTCTTCGACTAGATTTTACCTTAATCTGAAGGAAGGCTTGTTTAATGTCCGCTAACATGACAAACTTATTTGATCTAAACCGGAATAAATGACCTAACAAGAAGGATATAAGATCTGGTCCAGTATAGGCTGCCTAATTTAAAGATGTAAAGAATTAGTGTTTTAAGAGAACATGCTTAACACAGGCCTGACCTTTGCTGGAAACTTGTTCATCAGTTTTGATAACAGGCCTGGGGAGGAACCCAAATATAATTTTATACTCAGAAGGAGATACACTGAACTCTTCAATAAATACCATCAGCTAATGTTGCTGAAAGACATCATCATAGGCTTAAACTAACATCTTTACTTTCCAAATTTTATGAACTCTATTAAGCACTGAAAGAGCAATGTTATAGTTTGATGGCAACAAGAGAAGTTTATCTCAATCCATTGAAGATCTATATGATATTTTCCGCCTTTGAACTCTATACTACCTTTGAACTTGAACTTTAATCAAATCTGTTTCAAACATCTTCAGATTTATTTAATATTCATACATCTATAACCTAAGGACTCTAATCGATTGAACATGATTTAAATCCTTGCTCTAACATCTCGAAT
>JABUQX010131002.1:17500-22421 GCA_015478945.1 Trachelipus rathkii | reverse complement strand
ATATATATATATATATATATATATATAAGGTTATATATATATATATATATATATATATATATATATGGTCGTATGCAGGGAGGGTAGGGTGAGCACTTGCCCCCCCTAAATCTTGGCGGAATAAAAAATGAACCTTATATGTTTTCCAGACGACATTTTTAAGGGTTTATTAATAGAAAAACTGAAAAAGATACATCAATCGATAGATAACGTAGTAGTAATTACTAATTACTAACGTATTATAAACTTACATTTTTTCTAAAGAATTTTAATGTGCTTTCGTTTTCATTTTGGCTTGAAGTCAACTAGTTGTGTGCTTTTATACAGCTAGCTTCTTCTGACAGTATTCTCCGCTAGAACTCTCAGTATGTCGATTGCATTTGGCGGCTGCCAAAGCTGCTAAATCAATCACAGAAAGCGTACTCGGTGATATTCAGCTGCAGACAGCATATCAAAAAACAATTGTAGAAAATAAAAGAAATATTACTGCAATTTTGAAGACAATTTTCGGCAATTTTCTGCGGAACCCATGACTTAGCTTTAAGAGGTATAGGCCTGCATGAGGGAATTTTTGAAGACATGATTAACCTGCAAATAGAATGTGGAGATGTGGAATTGAAAACACATATTCAAGGACAGAAGAATGCCGTCTGGACGTCTCCAATGATTCAAAATGAAATCAATTTGTGTGGAATTATCATAAAAAAAAAACATGATTGTCGCGGATGCAAAAAAAATTGGTGTCTACTCTATATTGGCCTGTGAAGCTGCGGATTTGTCAGGCAATGAATAATTATCTATAGATTAAGGTTTTGCGATTTTGAAAAAATGACTATCCGAGAAGAATTTCTGGGGTTTGAAGTTCTTGAAGGGATGGATGGCAAAACCATTGCCAAAACGATTGATTTGTTTTTAGAAAAAGGTTTGGATAGGTTGGTAAGGGGTACGACGGCTGCGCAGCAATGACAGGGAAAGAACATGGAGTTCAAAAGAAACTGCGGGAAAAATATAAAAAAGAAGATTATATTTTCACTGTGTAAGCCATCGGCTGAATTTGCTCTTTAATGACCTAAACATTATTCCGGAAATTCGAAATGCTATTGTCACAATAAAAGACAAATAAACTTTTTCAGAGACTCCACCCTAAGAAGAAAATACATTCTCAACTTGCCTAAACTTGTTGAAACCTGTTGGACTCAAAGATATCATAGTATTGCCCTTTTCCATACAAATATGATAAAAATCGAGGAAGGGTTAGAAAAATTGCCAAAGGAAGGCAGCAATCAAACAAGGAAAAAAGATTTTTCTGTTATACTGTTCGGTAACAAGACCCAATTTCATTATTACCTCTTCCGTAATAGCCAAATATATATATTTTTTTGTTTTAGTTGAACCAGTTTCTAACATTATTCAAACAAAAAATATTGACCTTATGCAGTGCTCTAATCATTGCCAAAGAATTTTGAAAGTTGTCAAATACCGCTGCAAAACTAGTGATGGGATAAAACTGATCTGCTCTTATCCGCCAATGTTATTACTGCCGAGTCCTTAGTAGAGCTTGCACCACCTGGAAAAGTACAATCCCAACAGCATAAAGCAAATCATCGTGATGAAACTTCTGCTGAATATTGGAAGCGTCTCTCTCTCTCTCTCTCTCTCTCTCTCTCTCTCTCTCTTTTTTTTTTTCTTTCTCTCTCCACATTGTTTAACACAACTAACTTTTCTTAATTTCTCTAACCGAATATTTCTTCCAAATCACATCAAACTAACTTAAACTAATGCAGCTCGTATGATTGATTCTCTTACTGTGCTCATGACTGTTTTGACTCTACCATGTAAGGCTTTCAGTTCTATAAGTAACTCGTCCTCGTCTGTGTGCTGGTAGCATTTCTATTTTGACATCTAATATTTAAATTTCATTTTTTTTTTGGTAAACATAAACTATTCTATTTCTTAAGCTCGATGAAACATTTATATATTTTGTTCAAAGTTTTTATTTGTACGTGGAACATGCAAACTCACCAAAGGTTATATCTCAACTGGTCCCTTTCCCCTATGCGTCATAATAAATGACGTCACTGCATTACGAGGATCTGATTGGTTTATTACAATCAATCCCTGGTTACGAATGACGAATAAACATCTGATATATATATATATATATATATATATATATATATATTATTATTATATATATATTATATATATATATATATATTATGCTATTAGGGTAAGGGAGAGTATATATATATATATATATATATTTATAAATATATATATATGTTATATATATATATAGAGTTATATATATATATATATAGTAGTATATATTATTATTATATATATATATATATATATATATATATATATATATATATATTTATTTATTGGCTATATATTATATATAGTTATAAAGAAGAGTATATATATGTATATATATATATATATATATATATATATATATATATATATATATATATTACAGTTTCTTACTGTGTGTCATGGTACAAAGACCGTTCTCAGTGGTTGATGATAGTTGAGCATTATTTTATATGTTTCTTGTTTATCCTTCTTTCGTTCTTCGTATATATATTGTTATTTATTTTGGTCGTTGGCGTTTTTTGTTGTTATTCATTATTTTCACAATACACACCATATTAATGATAGAGACACTTTACTTATTCTTCTCTAACTATCTTTCTTAATACATTGTCTAACCAAACCTTATGCTACCTTACTTTTCAGAAGGCTGTTGTTTCTACAGCTTTATGCATATGTGTTTCGTTTACTTAACATCGCTGGCCAACATTTATATCTAATATTTAAATCTCATTTTCTTTTGTATGCGTTAACTAATATATTTTCCTGTGCATGCTGAAATATTTATATTTTGCTTAAAATTTTTTTTGTCTGTTAAGTTTTTAGCATTTTATGTTTAATTTTTTGTTTTATCTTATTTGCTAAGTTTGTATTTATTTTATATTAATTTTACATTAATATTTTTTTTTAATATTTTTATTTTACATTTTTTTTCATTTTAATATATTTATAAATATTTGTTTATTTTTTAATTTACTTTAAAACTTTTTATTTATAAAAATTTTTTTATTTTAAAGATATTTTATTTTAAAACTTTTTATTTATAAATGTTAATAAAACATTTTATGTTTTTACTAAAAAAAAATTAATTTTTTATCAAAAATATGTACTTTATTGACCCTAAAGCAGTAAAGCAGTAATGCAGGGAAACAGTATCGCAAACATCATAACCCACCCCTCCCACTATGATATATTTACTGCCTTACTGCTTTACGTCATATTTGAACATGTATTTTATGTAAAAATAATATAAAAATGTTTCTTGTATAAACACTTCATCAAAATAAGCTCTTTGCATGAACATAACAAAATTTATTAAAAACATTTTGTTATTACTAAAATTTTTATTCTTTTTATTAATTAAAATATTATTGATCAAATAAATCAAAACTGAAAAATTACCCTTTCTTCATTCGTGATCAATTGATTAAGTGATTAAAATATTTTTAAGTTATATAATTTTTTTCAAAACAGATTTTATATATTTCGGATAAACATATTATAAAAATAAGTTCTTTGTAAGGAAAAATATAAATTTATTAAAAATTTTATGTTTTACTTAAAATTTTTATTCTTATTTTAATAAGTATATCAATTAATCAATAGATCAATAAATCAAAACCGCAAAATTATAACCCTTTCTCCATTCGTGATCCATAGATTAAGTAACTAAAGTCATTTAATATTATAGTTATACAGCTAGATTCTTCTGACAGTATTCTCCGTAGAACTCTCAGTATGTCGATTGCATTTGGCGGCTGCCAAAGCTGCTAAATCAATCACAGAAAGCGTACCCGGTGATATTCAGCTGCAGACAGCATATCAAAAAACAATTGTAGAAAATAAAGAAATACATGCAATTTGCAAGCACAATTTTCGGCAATTCTTCTGTGAACCCATGACTTATATTTTAAGAGGAAAGGGTCTGCATGAGGGAATTTTTGAAGACCTGATTAAACTGCAAATAGAAAGTGGTGATGTGTTATTGAAATAACATATTCAAGGACAGAAAAATGCCGTCGGAAAGTCTCCGATGATTCAAAATTAACATCAATTTGTGTGGAATTATCATAAAAAAAAACATGATTGTCGCGGATGCAAAAAAAATTGGTGTCTACTTCATATTGCCCATGAAACTGCGGATTTCTCAGGCAAAGAACAATTATCTAGAGGATTAAGGTTTTGCGATCATGAAAAAGTGACTGCTCGTAAAGAATTTTTTTGGTTTGAAGTTCTTGAACGGGTAGATGGTAAAACCATGGCCAAAACGACTGATTTGTTTTCAGAAACAGAAGGTTTGGATCAGAGTCTATGCGTTGGTCAGGGGTACGACAGCTGCTCAGCAATGGTAGGGAAAGAAAGAGTTCAAAAGAAGCTGCGGGAAAATATAAAGAAGGATTATATTTTCAGTGTGTAAACTATCTGCTTAATTTGGTCATTAATGCCTTAACATTATTCCGGAATTTCGAAATACTATTGCCACAATAAAAGACAAATAAAGTTTTTCAGAGTCTCCACCCTAAGAAGAATATACATTCTCAACTTTCCTAAACTTTTTGAAACCTGTTGGACTCAAAAATATCATAGTATTGCCCTTTTCCATACAAATATGATAAAAATCGTGAGGAAGGGTTAGAAAAATTGCCAAAGGAAGGCAGCAATCAAACAAGGAAGGAAGCATGCAACGAATGCAGGAACAAGACCCACTTCATTATTACCTTCCTAAGAAGCTAAATATATATATTTTTTTTTGTTTTAGTTGAACCAGTTTCTAATATTATTCAAACAAAAAATATTGACTTTAGCAATTAATCATTGCCAA
>JABUQX010131002.1:0-2500 GCA_015478945.1 Trachelipus rathkii | reverse complement strand
CTTTAACTCATATATTATTAACATTATTTTTCATACATTACATAACTTAAAGCAGTAAAATTCAGTAAATCAATAGAGGTAATTACCTAAGCAAGCAAAGAGGATTAGTAGGCTTTGTTTACAGTTTTAATTTTGATCTTCCTGGCTTTACTGCTCTTTAATTAATATTATTTAATTAACATTATGTTTTCTTATATTTTATTTTGTTTTAATACTTTTTATTATTATTATTTTTATGTTATTATTTTTATTATTATTATTTTTATTATTTTTATTATATTTATTTTTTTATTTTTTTTTTTGTTTTAATACTTTTTATTTAATAATATATATATATATATATATATATATATATATATATATTATATATATAATATATATATATATATATATATATATATATATATATATATTATATATATATATATATATACATATATATATATATATATATATATATATATATATATATATAATATATATATATATATATATATATATATAAATATATATATATATATATATATATATATAAAATATATATATAAATATATATATATATATATATTATATATATATATATATATATATATATATATATATATATTATATATAATATATAATATAATATATATATAATACATTATATATATATATATATATATTATATATATATATATATATATAATTATATTATATATATATATATAATATATATATATATATATATATATATATATATATATATATAATATATATAAATATATATATATATATATATAATATATATATATATATAATATATATATATATATATATATATATATATATATATATAATATTATATATATATATATATATATATATATATATATATATATAATATATATATATATATTATATATATATATATATATATATATATATATATATATATATGGGTATTAAAATCGCGTTTTTCATTTTAAAGCATTTATTACATAATTAGAAACTATAAAATCATTGACATACAAATTTTTAGCATCAAATATATTTACAAGTTATTAAAAACATTAACATTATTTAAAAAACATATAATGAAATAAATACAATAGACTCCACATAAATTAGAATATAAGGGTTGAATGGGGTAAGACATAGTTTTTACATAACTTACATTATTATATTTTAAAAATAAGGTGATATAATGATTATTCAATATAAATTTTAGATTCAAAGAATCAATTATGTGAACAGTATCGTTTTTTGCCCTATAAACAGAAATCCAATGTCCTGTTGAGGTGATGTGACGAGGTGATGTATTGAATACGAAGCAGGTATCCTTCTCCAACTTTACAGAGTTTATTTCGTTAATAGCGAACACACCTAAAAAGCGATTTCGTTAATAGCGAACACACCTAAAAAGCGATGCTCATTTTTAAACACCGATTTTATTTCCTCTTCATTCATCTTTAATAATTCAAAAGTACGTTGCGTACTCTGTCAATCTCAATGAGTTGAGGATGTTCAAGATAGACCACTACAATGATGGGTGATTGTAGACTTGATCCAAAAGAGAGACTTAGTCCTAATGTGCCCTTTCTCAAAATGTTTAAATGATAGGCGTTACAAGCTGAAAGGTCGGCTGTGAGATCATAGGCATATAAATTACTATTCTTTGCGTATTTCTTTCAAGATTTAGCCTGTTCCACTATCATGTACATAATACAGTATTGGCCATTAAGTCGTAAAAGACGAGTACAGAGAGAATGGTCTCCATTGTTATTAACATTTCATAATTCACGTCCGTGAGGAAGTCCATTCACATGTAAACTGATACCCCTAAGCGAAAGGTGTGATTTAGGGATGCTTTTATAATTTTCCTGAGGAGGTCTTCATGTTTCCACAATCCCTATTATTATTTTGTGGTAAATTTCCGTTTCACAATTTAGGGATTATGATACTCGATAATCCGATTGAAATTAAATATCTTTGCGTTTCAACTCTCTTAATAGGATACTTTGCTGTAGTATTCAAAAGCGACTTTTCAATTTCCAAATGACGCTGTGGTGATAATTTCACTTTTCTTACATAGAGATAGGCCTCCAACAGTTTGAAAACAGGTTCTGGACATACAGCCGTAGCAGTAGGTTTACTTTTTATTTTAAGAGCAAATTTAGGATTTGATCGGGTTAAAAGGATTCTAGTATCTAAGATGTAGAATGAGTCTTTCTTGAAGAAGATATGCCATTTAACGACCGTAAAATTGTAAGTATTATTAATAACTTTAGCTGCTTTATCTATATGTGCAGCCTCATCTTTGAAACTATAAAAACCACATGATTGGAGAAGAGATTGTTTAGCGTCGTCTGAATAATTTAACAAATGCTTATATAGCTTCTATAAGGATAATTAGCCGCTGATGCACCTAGTGAAGTTCCGTTAAGATAGACTTCAACCTGAGTGAAACATGTATACAGGAAATTTGATTCTGTATATACTATATGGTCATCACCCGAAG
>JABUQX010131001.1:15000-23115 GCA_015478945.1 Trachelipus rathkii | reverse complement strand
CATTAATTATTAAGAAACAAGAGTTCTGGTTTAAGAAAAAGCAGGTCTCATTATATGTCGATATCTCTTTGAATTATGCTCGAGTCATTCTCCCAAACGCCAGAGTTGCCGAACTTATCCGTATGACTCACCTACAAGGACATTTGGGTATTTTACGCTGCCTTACTGCATTAAAATCCGATTTTTTGTTTAAAAATATGCATCAAAAAGTCAAAGAAGTTGTTCGCTTCTGTCCCCAATGTCAGATATGAAAGGTCGGCCGTGGAATAAATCCGATTTACGGAAAATACAAAGAAGTTTCCTATAAGTTCGAAGTTATTCATGTAAATATCCTAAAGTTACCTTTATGTCGAGGCTACAAGTATTTATTAACTCTCATCGACCGATACTCTCATTATGTGTGGGCCATTCCGTTGAAGGACATTACTAAGGAGACAATAGTACAAACTTTAATAAACCAGATAATTCCGCATACTGGAATTCCCAGCCACCTCGTTTCAGATCACGGCGCAAATTTTACATCACACTTATTTGAGAGCGTGTGTAAGCTATTAGGGATACTTCACACCACGACCAGTACTTACAACCCTGCCTCTAATGGAAAATGTGAGGTGGCCAACAAGATGATTATCAACAGTATTAGAGCAATGTTTGCCGAGCCCGCCATGAAAACCCAAGAATGGTTGAACGTCCTACCCTTCGTCTTATTCGCTCTCAGGCTAGCACCCATCTCAGAGAGTTGCATCTGCCCCAGTAAATTGTTATATGGCCAAGATAGAAACATTCCTGACGGTCTATTAGGCACCTCTGTCCCAGACGGCCCAAAATCATACGACACCTACATCGAGAAAATAACAGAATTGATGGCTAAGCCCTTAGCCCAAAGAACAAATCTGCGAAATCGGAACGTCTTTCTCCCAAAGAACTTGAAAGAAGCAAAATTTCTATTAGTAAAGAATCAACAATATAATGTCGGAAAGCTATCCCCCAAGTACCACGGCCCCTATCGGGTTGTCAAGATCACAAACAGTAATGCTCATATAATAAAAGGTGATAAGGTGGTAGTTGAAAATTTGAGAAATGTTAAAATCTTCTACCAACTAGTTCCCGCCCCTTCTGACCGAAAGAAAAACTCGGAATAAATGAAATAGAGGAAGGAAGTGGGGAACAAAAGTAAATATCTCTTGAGGAAAATAAGAGTCAAAGACGATGATGTGGTAATTAGTACGTGAGCAAAATCATTTGTTAAAGGTGTTATTTATCCATATTTGTAGTTCTTTCCCCTTCTTCAAGTAATATATTCAACTGTTCTTCCTTCCACTTTCCTATGCATTTCATGTACAAATCAGAAGGAGGGTGAATAGGAATATCTGTGTAAACAGAACCCCAGGCTTCACCTGTGGTTCTGAGGCAAATATTCCTTTTCGCACTCGAGATCACCAAGATATACACTGAAGTTAAGGTAGGGAGTCTTGTAAGACATATGCATGCATGTCATAGAGTGTATACAACTCTGTACGAGGCTTACTTGCAAGTCTCCTGTATACACCTTTTAAAATCGTTGGTGAATCTACTTCAAAGCTTATATTGTAACTGCGTAATATTTTGGCCCTTCTCCCCCACTGGAGAAGATGCCTAGCATAGAGCTGATTGGTGGAAGGTCCCTACGCGGGCCTGAAACGAATCAAGCTCGAGGATTATTAGGTAGGACCTCGCGCAAGGAGGTCATCTTAGAATAGGTGTCAGTGCCCAATATAATTAAAGTTATAATTACGAGTGTTTAAAGTAATTTTATAACGACTTATTGTGCCATTACCATTCTATTATTTACCAAATTGAAAGCATATCTTGTCAATATCGTTCCATTGATTAATAAAGCCACTGCACAGAAATATCTCTCATTAAATCCACCGGTTGATTTATGTTTCATTAACTTGTACTTGACGACTAGTTTTGCCCGAGTTTAGTCTATATATACGCGTTTTATATATATATATATATATATATGTGAGGGTTTGTTAAGCATGTTGTTTATGTTTATATATATACGAAGATTTATACAGATATGTTCGTCTGCCTGGTTTCCATATATATATGATATCTATGGTATATATATATACATATATAGTATAGTAACAATATATATTTATATATATATATATATATATATATATATATATATATATATATATATATATATATATATATATATATATATATATATATATATATATATATGTGTAAATATATATTTTCTATATATATACAGTATATTTGTTTGTTTGTTAAGTTATCATCTAAGCTCCATTCATATATCATATGTTCTATCTATCTATACCTGTTCACATCACATGCAGGTATATATATATATATATATATATATATATATATCTATATTATATATATATATATATATATATATATATAGATGAAAGGCATATATATATATATATATATATATATATATATATATATATAAGGTTAATATTTATATATAAAATATATATATATATATATATATATATATATACATATATATATATATAAAACTACATTTTTACTTTATAGTTCAACCTCCCTCCACAAATTTTTCACTGCCTGTTCGTCTAATAATACCACCTAATAATAATACAGCATAATAATAATAATAATAATAATACATATTGTCACACACAGTGTTCAGTTTTCCATTTTACTACTTACTACTATTTTTACTACTACTTAATTCATTAATAATGTTCATATCTAATAATAATATTACACTAACACAGCATTAACAGACTCATTGGTTCACCCATTGGCTTGTTCAATAGCATTATTACACTCATTGTTCAATTATATAGTATTACTATTTGAGTCCGACATTACTACTACTACATTGGTCTCACTAATCCTACACCTACACTTACAATATTAATATAATAGTTCATTAATAATTGGTCTAATTGGTCTACACATTAACTATTACATTAATAATAATCTTATTGGTTTGTCACTCCGCCATTAATATTGTCTGTTCACTATTCCCCACCCATTAATCACCTACTACTAATAATAGCTAGCCAATCATGTCTGTCTATTATTGTTCATACATTAATAATTCATTATTGTTTTGTTCCTATTGTTACACACACATTAATATTATAATAATAATAATATAATATCATTATAATAAAATAATAATGTTCAATTGGCTGTTATTATTACACTAACAATAATAATAATAATATTAATAATGTCTGGTCTAATATTGTTCAATAATATAATAATAATATATTGTTCACATTAATACTAATCATCTTCTAAGAATCATAGGGCGAGAGGCCTACAACCTGGTCCTTTCTTTGCTTGTATCACTTGACCGGTGTTGGAATCTTATGCGCCCTAGCGCTCCGCGATCCTCTGAGAGCTCTGGACGAACGCCCTGAGGGGCTAATGGTTACAGCTCACGTTATTCTAATGAGCCTACCGTCCCCATCCTGAGAAAACATCTTGTCCCTGAGGATCCTTTGGGTGTTTGCAACCATTGCGTCGAGAAAATGGTCTTCTAGATTGCTCTAGGGTTTAGGAATTTCTGGACAGAAGAAGAAGATGCTGGACCAACTGACAGGGCGAAAACCCTTCCTGGAAGTTGTTAGAGATTAGAGAATAATAATTGTTCAGATATTAATAATAATAATAATAATAATAATAATAATAATAATAATAATAATAATAATAATAATAATAATAATAATAATAATAATAATAATAATAATAATAATAATAATAATAATAATAGTAATAATAATAGTACCACTATTCGTAGAATAAAGAAATTTTTGTTTTAATATCCAAGAAAAACGTAGTGGCATAAATAAATTTAAATCAATAAAAAAAAAATTAATGAAGTGAATTGTCATTAAATATAGTAATGAAAATACATAAATAAATAAAAAAATCTATTAACACAAGTGGAATTGGTACTTTCAAATAAATAAATAAATAAATAAATAAATAAAAAAATTTATAAATAATAAATAAATAAATAAATAAATAAATAAATCTATAAATCATTAAAAGCCTAAACGCGTCCCATTGTTCAACATTTCAAGCTCTTCATCTTCAGCCATTGGTGATCATAATCTATTCAGTCCCTGATTGTTCTCTTCTGAGATCTATGAGCGAGAGAGAGAGAGAGCGTAAAATGAGCATAGAGAGAGAGGAGAGAGAGAGAGAGAGAGAGAGAGAGAGAGAGAGAGAGAGAGAGAGAGAGAGAGAGAAGTCGAATCGAGAAAGGGTTAATAATGGAACTTATTTGATTGATTTTTGCCCCAAAAAAGCAATAAAGCAATATTCAATTTTGAGGAAGAAGACTTAAAAGATATTGCATTATTACTTAGTTATAATTAGTGGTAAAGATTTAAGACATTGTAAGGATTAATTTTATACTGATCTCATTGAATTGTTGTTACTTTTTTCGGTTATTCGTTTTCATGCGGAATATATATATATATATAGTGAGCATAGCATATATATATCTGTCTACCTGTTGTTGGTCTGCTGTTCTGTCTCCAACAGCCACTGCATATTTTGTTCATATACATATATATATAGAGCAGCTATATATTCAGAATATCACATGTTACCATATATCATATATAAACATGTTCATATATATATATATATATCTGAGAATGCCTATATATATTTATATATTCATATGTCGCCTGTTATCTATTGTCATCTGTTTATGTTTCATATATCTATATATATATATATCTATATATATATATATGGCATATATATATACCTATAAATATATATATATATCTATATTTATATATATATAGTATATATATATTTATATATATATTATGTTTACATTTGCTTATATATGTTAAGGTTATATATATATATATATTGCATCAGGTGTGCCTAATGGATTAAGACGTGTCTTTTATTCATGTTTAAAGATCGGAATTTTGCTATTTCTCGCAAGAGCGAGCGTTTGAATCTGTCTGGTTACTCTGGACGAATGTAAAAATCGCCATCAGTGGAAGATTTTCTGTATTATTTAATTACAGTTTACGGCATAGTAACGGATAAGGAAATCCAGTTTAAGACGAGGTTACGTCATCAAAAGAGGGTACCAAGTTTAAGGGATACAAGGATAAATTTATTATAAATGCCTACTCAATATTCAAAACTACTATATATATAGATATATATAATGGTTTGTTGTTATTATATTATCTATGTTATATAGAGTGAGCCCATATATATATTCTTTTGTTATATATATTTATATATATATATATATATATATATATATATATATTTATATATATATATATATATATATATATATATATATATATATATATATATATATATATAGTATATATATATATATATATATGTTATATATATATATATATAGTATATATATATATATATATATATATATATATATATATATATATAATAGAGTATATATATATATATATATATATAAAAAATAGTATTTGTGTTTGTCTGTTCGTTATTCATGTATATATATTGTTATATCTATATATATATATCTAAGAGTGCTATATGTTCATATAAGGTTCATATATATACATCATATTCCAAACTATATCTATTTATATATATATTGCTATATATATATATATATATGGTTGTTGCTGGATATGAGTATATATATAGCATCGCATATATATATATATATATATATATATTGTTATATACATATACATAATTTATATATATATATATATATATATATATATATATATATATACTCTTATATATATATATATATATATATATTTATTATATTATATATATATATATATATATATATATATATATATATATATATATATATATATATATATATATATATATATATTTATATATATATATATATATCATGCTTGCCCAGCAGAGAAAG
This sequence comes from Trachelipus rathkii, assembly GCA_015478945.1. NCBI lineage: Eukaryota > Metazoa > Arthropoda > Malacostraca > Isopoda > Trachelipodidae > Trachelipus > Trachelipus rathkii. Next base: position 17,177 of record JABUQX010131001.1, on the reverse strand, counting down.
AATCATATATATATAGTTGTTCATATATATATGCAGTATATGGCGGTATATATATATATATATATATATATATATATAAGGTTATATAGTTATATATATATCTATATATCATACTGAGATCATCATATATATATATATATATATATATATATATATATATATATATATATATATGTTGTTCACATGTATATCTGTTTCTACTGCTATTTCATATTTCCATATACAGAATTTCTCGATATTGGTATTTTTGTTATCTGGGTCCATCCCTGTATCTCTCTTTTGAAAATCTTTGATCTCGATCGTAACCTTCATCTGTCAGAGTTACGGCATCCTGTTCCTGACGCGTGCCGGTCCTCAAACTTTCGTTGGCGAGAGGTTATGCCACAAAGAGAAAATGCTTTAAAGGTCGACATGATCTCACCCACTAAATGGAGCGATTAATTTATTATAGCATGCGGACCAATATTAGCCCACAACTATATATATATATATATATATATATATGTATATATATATATATATATATATAGTATATATATATATTTATATATATATTGATATATATATATATATATATATGTTGTTTGATCATTTCTTTCGAAATAAAGTCTAGTCATTGACTTGATCTAAAGGTGCAACTCTTAATCCTTAACTTATTACAAAATGAAGAAATTCAAAACAGAATCAAAATGTAAGGGAATGTATTTTTTGGTTATATAATTAAAAATAATAACTCACTCTTGTAGGTCTTACTTTGTATCTTCCGGCGGAGGAATATTCCCCTACAGTCGACTTTATCAATATACTCGGTTTCAGTCTTAACTTGAAACTCCTCGGGGGAAGGTGTGCTTCATTTGTCTCGAAAATGCATTTTTTTTTTTTAAAATGAAATGATATAATGCGTATTACACATGAAAGTGTTAAATAAATAAAAGTCTCATTAAATTAAGTTTATGGAAAAATAATTAAACCTATTCTTTTAAATTGCTAATTATAAATTGTTAAGAATATACCAAAACATCTTTTCTGACGCCCGCCATTATTATGTTTTGTCGATGGACCTTTTTACGGTAATAGTTACCCAAAATAGTATATATCTCTATGGAACATAAATAGATTTTATAGTTGTTAATTTAAGTTGTATATATATATATATATATATATATATATATATATATATATATATATATATATATATATATATATATATATATATATATATAGGTTATTTGTCTGGCTTGCCATATCTCTTCAGCTGTCTAGTTCAGGGGCCCGATTTGGAGTAGAAGGGGGACGATTCCTATTTACCCTGTAGTGAGGGGCGGATGAGTCCCGCCGACACCCGTTGCCAAATACCAGTTTGTCTTCGTTCCTGAGACTCCGAGGGGGAATAGTCCTACTCCTGTCGCCTCGGAAGCGTCGAGAGACCTATTCCTGCCATCTTTGGGTGGTTACCCTTGGGTATTCCTTTTTAGTTAAAAAATAAAAATACTTCGACCGAAATGGAGTCGTAAACGTAAATAGGTCCTGTTATATATATCATTTGAATCGTCCCCATAATAGAAAGTCTATTCCATGGTCCATAAGATGAACCTCCTGTAACTTATTTTTTTTGCCAACGAGTACCGTTTTGCAATGCTATCACAATCGATTTTCTCCAGGTTATATATATATAGTATATAGGAGTTAGGGAGATAGTATATAGTATATAGTATATATATATATATATATATATATATATCTATGTCTATTATATATATATATATATATATCGTTTCATATATATATATATATATATATATTTATTTAGTTCGTGACACTAAAAATTCTGCTCACCGTATAGATAAAGCGATAGTCTTTTTTTTCTCTTAAACACACTTTTTCTAGATTTTTAATAAAATTAATCAATCTAACCTCATTCTTCCTCCATTCCCTCTCCCCATATTTCTTCCTGACGGTACCATCCTAAGCTGGCTTAGTTTCTGCTTTTAACTTAACTACTTGAAACCCGAAATGTCATCCCCTTCCTATCCCCTCATTTTAGAAGATCTGAGTTCTTCATCTTCATCCCCACAACCCTATTTATACCTGCCATTGTGAAATCTAAAGATGGAATTCTGTCCCCTGTATCCCGTTTGTCAAAAACTCACAGACTTACTACGTATGGTTTAGGCTGA
>JABUQX010131001.1:0-7500 GCA_015478945.1 Trachelipus rathkii | reverse complement strand
TATTTTTCAGCCATTCTCGTAGTATAACTGAACAAGAGCTGCAACATATATGTGGAGCCCATGACTTATCCTGGTTCCCTACCTTCATACCAAAATAATGCTGATAGGCAGTCTTCACACAGATTTAGTTTCTATGACGAAAAAGTTATTATTCACTAAATTTACACATTTGATATAACAAATTTTACACTTCAAAAGCACTCCAAAACCAGAAATTCTGAAAAAAATAAAACATAAACAATACAAAACTCACAGTCACATTAACAGTTATTATCTTTATAACATACAAACATCTGTGGAACGTTCTGTTATGTTAGCTGAGAGGCGTGACAACTCCCAAAAACAAAATTTCCCCCATACTACAAATGTAGACTCTAAAGAATTTCATGTCACTGTATATCCAAAGAAAGCAATCGATCATTTTAATGGTGATTTTTTAAATTCAGCAGGTGGAAATACGTAAGAATACGCTAATTTTGGGTCCTGAAACATTTTCATTGTTGTGCCGTGATAGCTATAATATTTATAGTAAAAATTAAAATAATAATGATAATAATAATATCAATTAGAAATAAAACTAATGTTAATGAAAATACTGGTAGTGTTAATATTTAGAGTTAGTATTAATGTTATCGATAACAATAGTGTTAGTGTTAGTGTCATTGTTACTGACGTTAGTGTTATATATATTTATTTGTATATGTATGGCGCATGTATGTATATATGTATGTATATATGTATGTATATAAATTACCCCTAATTTATTGCACTTATTGAAAATCGGAATTTAAAGATAACTTTATTTAAACATTTCACAAATTGTAATATCTGTATACATTTGAACATTATTTAAACTTTGTTACAATTCTTATTAACACCTCCTATCTTTCATGGAAGATTCCTTCCACCTCTTTCAGGGAGCTTTAAACAAGAACGTGATGGTTTGTAATTCTTCCGTTTTTAGTTTTCCAGCGGTTGGTCTCCATTCTCTGAATTTTTATCCCGTTTCAGTTTGTGTCTTAAACTTTCGCATGACGTGGAAGATTTTAAGCTTTCATTTCTTATTTCATCCAAATAGTAGTTCCTTCTGTTTCTATTCATTCATATTTTTAGTATTTTTTATTATAAATGATTCGTAGAATTTTCTAAATTTATGATTGTTGATTGTTTTTATTGTTTTGTTATTTGCTATATCAATTACATGTTCTTTCTTTATTTGATGCATTTCGAGTGGTGAATTTCTATTGTAAGTGTGGATGTCATTTTTGTGTTGATAAATACGTCGTTTGATATCTATTGATTCACCGATGTATTCGTTGTTGCAGGACTTACATGGGATTGAATATATTGCGGCATATTTATTATTTTCAATTTTTGGTTTTAGTAATTTTTTAAGTGTATTGTTATATTTTGTTACTATATTTAAATTTTGTGTTTTATAATTAATGTCGGAGTTAACTATTAGTGTGTATTTATGTTGAATAAATTTTTCGTTACTTGCGTTAATATTATTTTCCTTATTAATAAAGATTTGTTTTGCTTTTTTTAAACTTTGGAATATTATATTTTTATGGTAATTTAATTTTATGAAGGTGTCAGCTATGTCTTTAATTTCGGGATCGATTGTTTGTTTACTACAAATTTTATAAGCTCGTAATGCTAATCTAATAATTAATCCTTTTTTGATATGTAGTCTCTGTGTTGAAAACCAATGAATGTATTTAGGGTTATTGTGTTTTTTTTTTTTTTTTTTGTATTTTAAGATTTATAAGGTGGTTAGGGTCACTTCAATTTATCAATACATCAAGGAAAGGGATGGTTTTGTTGATGGAGGTTCTTATAGTAAATTTGATTGAAAACTATTAAGTTTATTAGTGTGGAGTATGACAATCGTTTCATGTTAAGGTGCTAGGGTATATAAAGAGAATTTCGTCGACATATCTAAGCCATGTGCAGTTTTCAAAGCCGGGGTATTTAGAAATGTAGTTTTTTTTCCAGAAGTTCCAAAAATAAGCAACTAATGATGGGGGATAATGGGGAGCCCATACTAAGGCCAGATTTTTGGGTGTAGAATTGGTTGTTAAAAGAAAAAATAAGCGTTTTCTATTACTATATTTATAAGTGGGTTTTAAATCTGTGTATGGTAAAATGAAAAAAATTTTGTGGGTATTAATATGGTCTTCTAATAAACTTAAAGTTTTGTTAACCGGTACGTTAGTAAACAGAGATGTGACATCAAAACTAAGCATGTTATGGTATATCATATAAAAGTTTTGAATTAACTGCTTGAGGTGCTGTGAATTTTTTTTATGAGATGGAGAAATGTTTCCCAATAAAGGTTTTAATTGATTGGCTATCCATTTGGAAAGTTTATATGTTTCACAGTTAGAATTGGAAATAATAGGACGAATGGGAATGTTCCTTTTATGAGTTTTGGTATGCCGTAGAATTTTGCTAGTTGAGTATTGAAGGGTTTTACTTTGTTAAAAAGTTCTTTTATTTTGCTAAAAAGTTCTTTTATTTTGTTAAAAAGTTCATTATCATGTTGAATATTTTTAAATTTTTTATTGAATTGAGTTTGTGGTGTTTTCATGGGTGAATTTTTAATTTTGTGTATGTATTTTCATCGTTCAACAGTTCAAATGATTTATTTATATAATTACCTCGATCCATTATGACTATTTTTCCTTCCTTGTCAGATCTGGATATGATGATATTGTTATTATTCTTTAAATTTTTTATTGTTTCGTTAAAACATTTTGCCAATTTGTTCTTTATGTTTGAGACTTCTTCTTATAGTATACCAAGGAGGATATTTGGATTTATGTCGTTTTGTTTTTCATTTCTATTGCACCATTCTTCAAATTTTATCAACATTTCTGGGAGGGGATCTATTGCATTCAATGCAAATGACATACCATAATTCAAAACCTTGTTTCTATTACTGTTAATTGTAAGTTGGATAGGTCAAGGGTAGAGTTTGTGGTTTCTATGTACCAAAGGCTATTGCCGAATATTACATTGAACTTTTTTTCCAGAATTATGCGTTTTCTATTTATGGCTAAATCTTTTCTGTTGGTTAAGTTTTCTTTTAGAGTTGACTGGAGGAGTTCATTATTTCCTTCTTGAGAGATGATGTTTTTTACAGTACTGAGTTGTTAGCTTGGTCGGTAGAGCCATTAGTTAACTTCTTCCAACCATTTTAATACTATATGTAAGAATTTCTTCGAGAGCTTTGGGAAATGGTTCAGTTTTTTTGGGTTTCACTTGCTTAGATATTAATGATTTTGGGGTGACCTTTCCTTCTATACATGTTTTTAAGAATCTTATTTGGATTTTCTTAATGTTTGCTTTGATGTTGTAGTCGCGGTATCTAAAGTAAGATTTCTTTAGTTCATAGTTATTATTTAAGTGAAGATTTAGCACGGGGTTCATATTGTATATATAGTGTTAATGCTTTTAAGTTCGCACTTTATTACTTTATTATTCTCTGAATTTTTATCCTGTTCCAGTTTGTGTCATAAACTTTCGCATAACGTGGAAGATTTTAAGCTTTCATTTATTATTTCGTCCAAATAGTATGGAAACCAATGGAAATGGAAACCAATGGAATGAAAACAAACCGCTGAAAAACTAAAAATAGAAGAATTACAATCCATCAGGTTCTTGTTTAACGCTCCCTGAAAGAGGTGGTAGGAATATTTCATGAAAGCTAGGAGGTGTTAATGAGAATTATGACAAAGTTTAAATCCTATTCAAATGCATATAGATATTATAATTTGTGAAATGTTTAAATAAAGTTATCTTTAAATCCTGATTTTCAATAAGTAAAGTAAATTAGGGGTAATTTATATACATAATAAAGTGCGAACTAAATAGCATTAACAATATACATATATATGTGTGTATGTATGTATTTGTGTATGTATGTGTATGTATATATACATTTTTTTTTACTTTTATGTGTTTTAAATTTATTTATAAAAAAGCGCCCGGTAGCTTAGTGGTAGAACACTTGCCAAACAGAGCGAGGGTCAAAGGTTAGCAAATGGCGGTGTAGGAGGATGTGAGTTACTCTCTTCTTGGGCTTGGATTCGTCTTGCTCAGACGTTAATTGTGTATACCCCCCCCCCTTGATTAGGCCTCTGCCCATGACGGTGGTTTTTATCTGTAATATATATATATATATTATAAGAATCGATAAGAAAGAGTTATTGTAATATATATATATATATATATATATATATATAGAAACATATATATATATATATATATATATATATATATATATATATATATATATATATATAATCAACATTTTAAAACATCGCTCTCGCAGTTTAATAATTTATATACATTATTAATCTCTCCTTTTGGGTTTCGTACTCCGAGTCTTCTCGCTGTTATGCAATTGTTTCACCACTAGACCACGATGAACTAAAAGGAGGCTCCAACTTCAGAAGAGTACTCTCTTCTCAGAAGAAAGATAACCAGGCACCCTTGGCAGAGTCTAACTCTCACACTCGTGTCAAGAAACAAACAGGGCTCCACTCAGAGAGAGAGAGAGAGAGAGAGAGAGAGAGAGAGAGAGAGAGAGAGAGAGAGAGAGAGAGAGAGAGAGAGAGAGAGAGAGAGAGAGAGAGAATGTACTATCAACACTTTAAATCTGCTAACGCTCTCGTAGTTTAATAATATATCGATATTATTAATCTCTTCCTTTGGATTTCGCTGTTATGCAAGTGATTTAGATCATCGTGATCTGGTGGTAAACCATTTGCATAACAACTCAAAGGCTCGGGTTTGAAACCCAATAGGAGAGATTAATAATATCTAAATATTATTAAACTGCTAGAGAGTTAGCAGTTTTAAAATGTTGATGTTACATCCTCACTGAGTGTATCACTGTTTGGTCATTCACCCGAGTGCTAGGGGGGGGGAGGAGTTTTTGTCAAAGGTGACTGACTCCACCCTTCTTCTGAGAAGAGAGTATTTTTCTAATGTTGAAGCCTCTTTTTAGCTCATCGTGGTCTGGTGGTAAAACACATGCTTAACAATGCGAAGGTTTGGGTTTGAAACCCAAAAGGAGAGAGATTAATAATATATATATATATATATATATATATATATATATATATATATATATATATATATATATATATATATATATATATATATATATATATATATATGTATATATATATATATATATATATATATATATATATATATATGTTATATATATATATATATATATATATATATATATATAGTATATATATATATATATATATATTTATATATTTCTATATTTATATATATACTTACTTACTTACTCTGCCCCTGGCCCACTTTAATTGGAGGGCCACACTGCTTCCAGGAAGCCGGCTGCCACCTCTGGGCGGTTCCACAGGTCAAGGGAAAGAAGTTATAGAGAAATCGGCGGGTGTCGTAGAGAGCAGGGCACCTCAGAAGGAGGTGCTCTATTGCGTCTTGGGCATTGTGACATCTAGTGCAAGTGGGGAGGTGACGTTGTCTAATTTGAATCTGTATTTATAATGCACGAGCCCCGGGTGGTGACCTGATCTGCTCCTTGCGAGGTCGATTTGGCCCTTCTGGACATGCTTTCTCTAGGTGAGAGTTTTATGGCGGGGGTGTTTAGTAAATTGTTTTTGGGGGTTTGTGTTGGTTAGATGTGTATGGATATGTGCAATCCATGACCTATTGGGAGGGGGAGGAGGAATTATGTTGTATGTGTAGTAATAGAATTGAGCTGGTGAAGAAGGGAGGGGATTTTAGTCTTTGTCGGGTGGGGTTGAGAGTGACAAGGGTGGGATGGATTACGTGTTTTCTGAGAATTGAGCCCCCCACCATCTCCAAAATGCTTTAGTCGTGTAAATGTTGGATTGGGGTGGTTTTGGTGCAGCCTGTGATAATTCTGAGGGCTGTATTTTGAGAAATTTGCAATTTATTTGTGTTCGATTTTGAGAGTACTGGGAAGCATGCTGGTGAGGCATAGGAGTTGTTCTGAGGGAGTTCTTTATAAGTAGTGGTGAGTGTATGTTTCCTGTCGCTGAAGTTGTAAGAGAGAGGGTTCGAGGGTGCTTTAGTTTTCGTTGGGTTGAGGAAGTGATTTGTCGATGTGGGGGAAAACGTCATGTGTGTGTCATAGGTAAGTCCTAGTATTTTTGGGGTTTTGTTTAATGGAAGGGGGTTGTTGTTCAGGGTGATTATAGGATGGAGGGAGGATTGGTGACGGTCAGTGGTTAAAAGGGTGATGGAGGATTTAATGGGGGATGCTGTCATTCTGTTGGAGCTTAACCAATTTTCTAATAGATGTAAATATTCTTGGGTATGTTGTTTGGCTATGTTTACGTCAGGATGTTGGGAAATAAGACTAATGTCGTCTGCGTAAGTAATTAGTTTGGTGGATTGTAGGTTGGGGTAGATAACTGGCTGTGAAAAGGCGGAACAAATGAGAGAATGGCGATCTGTGGGACGCCATTTTGTAATTTGATTGAATGGGAGAGGTTGTTTTTGTATAAGACCTTAGCGAAACGGTTGGTGAGGAAATTGGAGAGCCATTTTTTGTCATTATTTTCTAGGGGGAGTGGAGGATTTTTTGAATAAGGATGTGTGTGGGGACGGTATCGAATGCTTTATTTGTGTCTATTGGGGTGAGTATAGATCTATGGGAAGGGGATTGGTTGAAGCCATTAATGATGTTTGTGTGAGGGAGGTGAGGGGCCGTAGCCAGGAGTGGTTTTGAATCCGTGTTGGAAGTCTGAGAGAGTAATAGAGTGGTTGTTTTTTTTCTGAGTGAGTTTTTCTAAAAGTCTGCTAAGAGTGGAAAGTAGTGAGATTGGGTGGTAGGAAGAGGGGTTAGGTCTTTTTGGTTTGAGTTTAGAATTATGAATGCTTTCTCTTCCAGATTGGGGGCTGTAGTTGAGTCACAAAGATTTGTTAAAGATTTATGGTTAGAGAATTGTTTTTTACCCAAGTGTTTTAAGTGTAGATTGGAGATGTAGTCTGGATCTGTCGTTGTTGAATTTTGAGAGGGTTTACGATTTGGCTGTCATGTTATTAGAATGGGGTAGGGAGAGTGTGACTCCAATTGCTTGAGTTGTTTTTTTTATTTTCCTGTTATCGGGGTGTGGGTTGGGTTTTCGAGAGATGTTGGGCATGTTGATCAAGACTTCCGTCTGATTGTTGTTTGGAAGGGAGGAAGTTAGTGGGCAAAGATGGGGATTCGTGGGATTGTGGGGGGTTGTTTTGAGAGTTGTTTAATTTTTTAATGACTTCCCAGCTTTTACAAATGTCCAAGCGAGAGATATTATGTTGTGTGTTTTCTGAAAACTTTCTGGTAATTATATATATATATATATATATATATATATATATATATATATATAAAGAAGAAGAAGAAGTTATTATGCTATATATATATATATATATATATATATATATATATATTTATATATATATATATATATATATATATAT
>JABUQX010130999.1:17500-45650 GCA_015478945.1 Trachelipus rathkii | reverse complement strand
TTCAAAACCTTTTTCTCTACCTAACAAATTATAATTATCCCTACCTATATTAATTAAATAAAGCCTACCAAAAAGCCTCAAAACAAACCTTTTCTCCCTTTACCGTACAAAAATCGAAATTCAAAAACACAAAACAACATTTATACCAAAATCAATTATCTTCACTCAAAAATAATTCCTTTACCCTAATAACACCTCAGATCCACCCACCTCCCACAACCCGCCTTACTTCACTGCGTTTACCAAATCTCTTGCTTCAATCTGCCCCTCTGTTTAACATAGGTGAAAAACCATAAATGATTCCATAGAAGAGCCTTACCAAACACAAACAAGTACCTCACAAAGACAACTAAATCGCTCTTCACTCCGACATAGAACAAAAAAACAAGTCACAATCATTTAAACATAAACAACATCACTAAATTAAAAAACACAAAATAATACTATTCAAAAATAGGCTATAAAATGTATTTTATATTAATTTACAATAAAACTAACTTCAAAAAACAACTATTTGTGAATATTGGATCCATTTATTACAAAATTCTATAATTTTTTTCATCAAAATATTCCTCATCAATTAAAAAAACTTGAAACAAACAAACCAACCAAACATCAGTTCCCAAAATCCTTCCATTCGCTCTGACTAGATATATTATTAGTCACCTCAAGTCATTCGTAGGAGTAAATGCGTTAACCTTTATTACGAAAGCGGCGAAGCGACTCTACTAAATAATATAAAATGTAGTGTCATTAATATTAAAAAATTAAGTGCGACAACTAAAATAGATAAACACTTTAGTTTAAAATTTTTTTAAACTTTGTACCTGTAATTTATAAATTTAGTATATTTCCAATTTTCATATAATCAATCTATTATTTAGGCGCTTTAATTTATTGGACAAGAGGGAAATGTGTAAACTTTCTTCTCACCTTTAATTGAAAAAAATCTTTTTTTTTTCTTCAAAAATGCCATTTTAGAGATATTGGAACTAGAAATCAATACAATTATACTATATATTATATAAAATTATATATATATATAATAGATTATAAATTAATAGTATATATAATAAGAGTATATATATATAAATATATATATAATATATTAATATATAATATATATATTATATATATATAACTATATAATTATAATATTAATATAATATATTTATATATTATATATACTATATAATATATACATATATATATATATATATATAATTTATAATATATAATAGTATATAAATATATTATAAAATATATATATATTATATATATATATTTATAATTAATTTATATTATAAATATATATATTATAATATAATATATATATATACGTATATATATATATATAATATATTATATATAATATATAGTATATATATTAATATACTTATATATTAATATAATAATAATAATATATATATATATACTGATATATATTAAATAATTGAATCATATAATTATATATATATATATATATGTATATATACATATATATATATAATATATATATATATATCTAATTATTATTATATATTATATATATATTAATACATTATATATATAATATATATTATATTTAATTATATATATATATTATATATAATTATAATATAATATATATATAATATAATATATATATATATATATATATAATATATATATATATAATTATATGATTATAATACATTATATATATATATATATAATAATTAATATTAATATATATATATCATATATATAATATATATATATATATTTATATTATATAATATATATATATTATATATATATATATATATTATAATAATATATTATTATATATACATATATATATATACTATATATATATATAATATATATATATATATAAAAATATTAAAAAGTAATAATATATTATATTAATATTTATATTATATATATTATATTATAATTTATAAATTATATATATTATATATAATTATTAAATACCTTAATTGGCAATCGGTATAAAAAACTACTGAAGGAAACAAGCCAGGCCATAGGCTGCACTTATGCTCATTCAAAAATATTCAATTCAGAAACACCAAAAAACGACACACATGAAATTATGAACAACGACCAAACCTCCAAGTAACCTATCAATAGAAGTGAAAATCAATAAAAAACCATACAACCTAATCATTGTATATATCCTTCACCCCACCTTTAAACTCTGCCCCAAGGATTATGTCCCAGATTCTCTATCACCCCTTAACTTAACTGATAGTACTTAATCTAGTCACTCACTTACCCAGGGCAACTCAGATGACTATCACCCATGGCATTCCTATCAACAGCAAAATAAAACATCATGAAGAGATATTGTGATGCTCTATAGACAATTATCCACACTCTAAAGCATCAACTTAACAAAATAGTAACCAACCACAATCGAATAACTCCATTCAGAACCAATTCCAGAAATCCTCCACATCTTTTGACCCATTCTTTTTGTTTCAACCAAATTCAGGTTGGAGAAACAATGCAAACCTTTCGTGTTCTATCCTCTGATCACATTCCAATACTAATTACAATTCACTATAAACACCCCACACACACATCCATTTAAAAAGCTTATAATAACTATAGAAAAACAATAAGAACTACAATCCATCCAAACAACAAACTTTACATCTCTCGCCAAAGCAATACGCAACGTTTTGTAAACCATTTTAAAAGTTATCAAAAAAATAAATCCTCCAAGGCTACCACAAACATTTCAATCTCAACTTTACGCAATAAATAGATACACTAATAATAAAACATAGAAATTACCTCCGGCAAAATAGACAACGAAATCAAACCAAATAGACCAAATCATAAACCTTAATAACAGAAGAAACAACTTAATTTAATCGAGGAAAAATAAAAACTGGCAACAGTTAACACAAAAATTTATGAGAATGAAGAAAAATTAAAGAGGGAATTCAAATATAGATTCTTAATTCTGTTTTTATAGAAAAATAAAAATTTTTACAGAATCATCTTATAGTAGTAATTTTTGCATACTGTATACTTTACATAATATTTATCAGAACAAAATTTATAATTGTTTAAAACACTGGCAACATCTTCATACCCAAACCCCAAAGAAAAATAAATCGAAAAAACCATTTACTCAAAATGTAACTTTTTATGTTATCTAGTATTTAATTAATTATTATTATATTATTTATATATTATAAAATTATTCGATTCATTTAATTAAAACATTATATTATATATATAGTTAATATATTATTATTATTTATTATTATTATTATTATTATTATTATTTTATTATATATTATCTATTTCTAACGGGATAAATCTTATGGGACCGTAGATCACCAATATCATTTAATAATTAACAGCTATCATTATGTTGTAATATTTCATGATTATCACAATATGAAAAAGTCATCGGCTTTTTGAACTATATTAAAATTATATAACCTAATTATTACTATTGATGAAAATCAAACTATTACTCTGCCACTCTGTTACCCGATTGCATATCCATAGAATATCAAAAAAACACAAAAAAACATAACTTAATTAGAAAATCTAATACCTATCGATAAAGGCAGCGAACAACTACATATGAAATAATTAATGAATAGAGACGTAACCAATAATACATTTACTTACCTATTGTAAAGTAATACAAATGAAGAGTCGGGAATAGAGGAGACCGGGGGGAAAGACGGTAACCGCTGGTTCTCACTTCTCTTCTCATTTCCTTTTCCAAACTCGCTCTCTCTCGCACTTACCCCCGGTGCAATAGGTGTGTGGCCAAATATGCGTTAAGAACCTGTGTCCGCCATTGCATCTTCAAAATATATGCAGGGGAGCGGATTAATTTTCCTCTATTAAAGTATGAAGCAATAGACGGGTTCTTAATATGGTATAATATTAAAGAAGAAATACTTGCATAAAAAATAAAACAAAAACACCCAAATTATAAAACTTCAAAATTACATTTCAGCCTGTATAAAATTACCACCCTTTATTTATAAAAATTTGTATGGAAAGCAAAATGTTCTTAAATTAATTCATAATATCCTATCAATACAATATTATATTTCATAAAGTTCCTCGTCTCATTTTTAAATATTGAATGCAATTTTTAAAAGCAAATGGAATAAATTTTTTTTAAATCTTTTCAATTTCGTAAGTATATTTGTTGTTTATTCTTCAAACTCACGATTGTGTCAATTTTCGAAATCTGATCGTTATTTTTGAGTAATGAAAAATCATATGTATTTCTTGTGATTACGTAAAGAAAAGAAAGAAATTTAAGTTATATGTGTTAATCATTGATGAGGAGAGCAGTGCGAGAGAGGAGAGGGAGAGAGAGAGGAGAATGAGGTAGATAGTTCAATAGCGAGAGAAGAGAAGACGTCGTAGATACAGGAGAGATGACAGCGGGAGGATGGAGAGATGCAATGACGAGGAGGAAGACGAGAAGATTTGGAGTATCAAGGAGCTCGAGACACTGCTGAAGAGAGAGAAGAGAGGAGAGAGAGAGAGAGAGAGACCTTTGGTCACAATGTAATTGCAATTTACTTATCCAAGTGTAATATCTTAAATCTCCTTAAAGAAAGATGACATCAAATCCACATTTCCAATTACTGTTGAGAAAAAAATTACTTTCATGGCTGCCCCCAGTAAAAAATTCATCAAGTAGTTTAATACTCCAAAGTATTATTATAATTCTAAAATATTAAATTAGCGTTTGAGGATGAAGAAAATAATTTTCTTGCGTTTCCAGACATTAAAATATATAAAGAAACTAATAAATTTCAGAGCAGTGTTTATGGGAAGCCATCATTTACCGGATTGAATACTAAATATGATTCTTTCATTCTTCATATTTATAAATTTAATTTGTTAAAATCGTTGACTGATAGAGCATATTAGATTTCTCAACTTAATCTCTCAAACAAACTGGATTTCCTAAAAACGCTTTTTCTAAAAATGGATTCCCAGGTTTTCAGGGATTTCTGACTGGTAAATTTTTTTGTTTTAAAAACTCCTTTGTTGTCCCATTACGATATACGTGTAAACATAGAGAGCTTTCCACTCGAATAGATGGCTGCACCCGCCAATAAAGATACTCTAATTGAGGTATGACCTTGAATTAATGAGGAGCAATGAGCTTGGAGCAACAAACTGACAGGAAGAAAAACATTAATTTATAACTCGTTGAGAGATTAAAATCTTAATCACCCGCGAAGAGGCTTTCCCTTCTCGAAGCTAGTTTCTTTAATAATAATTAACCTTATATCAAAAAAAATTCGGAAGTTTTTCTAATAAGGTCCTGAAGGGATAATTAGCGCAATTTCCTGAACTCCTGTTTTCGTACCCATCTCAGTTTGATTTTATAAATATGCTCCCATAAATGCCTGGTGTGACTGTGATGTCACCTATATTGGGAAGACTTTGTCGAATACACTTTCAACTTCGCAATCGCATGAGCAAACTAATGTTGAAAAATTAATTGTCAAGAGAACTCTCTCGAGAGAGAAGTAAATTATTTTCCTGGAGGCCAATTGACCGAACCTCCATTTGCTGCAATCTTCGACTATACATTCCATTGGAGCATTCACAAACCTTCTACCTACTTAAAAAAAGGATGAAATTAAATTGCACAAATAATGGTATAAAGCATTGGCTGATTATGGGAAGTGAAGATTTCTTGCTTTCAAAAAGCATTAAAAGTATTGATCATACTCTTCTTTTTCTCTATTGATCTCCAAATTGCCGAAGACGACCTATAGTTATATATATATATGTATCTGTATTGTATATCCATATAGTGCTTAAGTGTGTTGTGATAATATATATAACCCTCGTTAACTACAAATCTTGATAGTAGTGTATTCATAATATCCTATATCACATTATGTGAAAAAATGAAATCAACAACCCGTTAATGCTCATATTATATAATATATATATTACTATATATATATATCTATGATCAGGTGAAGGGTTAAAGAATTATTAGATATAATAGTATATATATGTATATTATATATAGATGGCAGACCTATATAGTTAAATTAACTCAGTATATTTCTTAAACGTATTTCAATTCTTAGTTATATATATCGTTACTTTATCTACTACATGTATATATATATTATCATGTCTGAGTATAGTAAAATGGTAACAATTCATATTTATATATTATGTCTGATACCTCACGATATAAGCCTTAGTGTTTGTGCTATTGATACGTATGTTTATAGGTAATATAATCTGTAATCTAATCCCTACATTACTGAGCACCTTGACTGTCCCTCTAACGCGCACTGCTCCTCCCAGGAGAAAAGGTTCTCTGGTTCTCATTGCTAGCAAATACACCAATCGACCTCTCGCTCAGCGTTCCTCCCCTTTCACGCGAAATGTGCGACCGCTTCTGACCATTGCGTCGCACTTACGTTGTGTGTCGCTCCCCCACGACTCTCCACCCTCTTCTGACAAATTTCCCGTGATATTGCCATCCAGGAATTCCGGCAGGCACCCACATCTCATCAACCGAATCTTGCAACGATTCCCTCCTGCATCACTCATTCGCTTCTTGTCTCTTCCTTGGTCTTCCTCCGAGTCTTCTTCCATCCGGCCCGAATGCCACTTCTCCGATCGGTTCCTCTTGCAAGCCCACCCTCCTTGTGGTTCTCGTCCTGGCGAGAATCAAATGGTCGTTCCAATCCTGGCCCGCGACTTTCACCCTGAAAAACTGAAGAGTTGTGATTAACTCCGACATCTATTCTCCTCTAACATGCAACGGTGTCGTCAACTTCCTGTCTCTGCCTTCTGACCTTTCTTCAATTATTCGATCATTTCTTATGTTTCTTTCCCTATATTATTTGATCCCTATTAAGTGAACCCCCTTCGAGCGTCTTGTTTGTCATGCACGGTCTGTATTCCAACTCGTGTCTCATCGCAGCGCTATGGTAGTACAACGTCGATGTGTGTCTTTCTTCCCCGCAGCGCGTTAGTTGATATTGGCGCAATGTGTATTACATTGTTCCTCATAATACCAACTCTCGTACTGTTCCATAAATCCCTTTCTTTTATCTCTACACCCAATGTATAAATCGGCCATTTATCTTTCATCAAAGAGTACACAGCCCTTGCCGCTCTTCCGAACCTCGTTATCCGTATTTGCGTGATTACTTTCGTGCATCACCACCCTTCTGTATAGTTTATTCCACTTCCTATGTATTATATACTCTAAATTCTAGTTCTCTTCCATTTAGACTCTTCTGGTGTGCAAGCTTTCTCTGTAAGTTATCATTAAACTGACCATGATATCTCTACCTACACCCAACCTTTCCTCACCACTCTCTTACGGTGCTCATCCCCCTCTTCATCCACTTCGAAATAATTTAAATCCCATAACTCCCCATGGCGTTTTTCCCATTATAGTTTCCAAGATAATCCTGTAAATTGCTCCAAGAGTGTTTATCTATTCTCTATGGGCTTAAAACCAATTCTGAAGTTGCCCTTAAATATTAAAATCTTTTGGCCTATTCCTTCTCCCTCTCCGACCTGTCTCCATGCTTTCTCCACACCGCCTAATTATCATATACTATGCATTATAATTAATATCCTAATTAGATATGTTATTCTCCACTTCTACATATATTCACTCCATCAGTATCACATCTTATTAATAACATCTACCAATTGACTCTATTTATAATACAATATAAGGCTGTATATTATTATCTCCAATAACAATTTAAGTATATATAGTATAGACTATATAATAATATACGACTTTCCCTGTTATTATGATTCACCTACCCTATTTATCTTAACCACTCTATTCAAACCTAATTTTTCATTATTTATATTATACCCTATAGTGATTATCTTACTAATAACATTATATGTTACTTTTGCCACTTTGTATAAGCAAATACCTCGAGCAAAGGCAAAAAGCTCTTTTCGGGGTCTTTCTCATAATATTCGTTCATTTCATCATTATTTCAATATTTTATATCTTATATAATAATATTTTATCCATTTAGGTACTCCGTGTTCATAACAAGCTTACTCTTTAAATCCTATATACTAATATGTAAATATATAATCATATATAATATTATTACCATCGGCCCTTGATTAGTGTAGGTTCACATAAAACTTTCTTCTCAGTACTATCTATCGTTATCGTTATCTTATGGGTGTCTAAGGTGAATTCCATAGCTGATCCAAGTCAGAAATAACTGCCTACTCTCGCGTATCCGGACCGGTACACTCGGCATGCTGTTCCCCTCATGCTCCTAGTTGTGTTTCACTGAGATTACATTCCCACTAAGTCCTGTGATGTCAGTTCTGGCACAGTTCTCTCCATACACGTACTTTGTGCCCCTTAAGTATTAGTGTGGGTGCACAATTAATTTCGTTTATATTATCGTCAATATTCATAAGGGATTAAGAATACCAGCCCCTTGTAATTTTTTGCACTCTGTATCTATGAAGTATGCTACCATTTCTACTTGGCCATATTAATTTAATATGTGGCATACCTTAAAAATTAACTGAAATATATGTTAATTTATAGGAATGAATAATATTTATTGTACTATTATTATTCTTGCTAATGTCTCATAGAGTTTAAGGATCCTCTTGTTATTGAAACTTCTAATAACATCCAAAAAAAACACTCAATGTATATATAGAGGCCTCCCAAAACGTACTCTGTTTAGAAAGGCGTTAAATCACAATCTACTCAGCAGTTGCCCTTCTTAAAGAGCTAAATTACAATAACTACACAGGCTAATTAGCTTTTTTACTCCCCGGGTAATTTCCAATATGCTTCTTCAAATCAGTCCCGGCCGGCTAGCTATCGTATCCATTTTACATATTATTATCATAAATATGCAACATTTCTTCGAAATAAATTGAACTATTTAGATCTGCGGTCCCACTCGTAAAATTTCACCTAGGTCTCTCCCCTCGATCCTCTGAAAACAACGTAAACATTTCATATCTACCTAGTATCCTCCAATAAAACATCCCTAAATACCTCCTCCCATATTCTTCCTTATAACCTCTCATCCTCTCCTTCATTTAGGCAGTATAATATACTCATCAAATTGTAATAAAACAAAAAGTAAATCACTATTTCTTACTTATAACATATATTTTAATTTATATTACTACTCTAGAATTATATCATACCCTCAGTAATCTGCTATTAGTTTCCATCATTTAATTTCTCTTAATATTTAAACTTTGGTTCTTTTCTTCTGTTATATTAGTTATTATTTGGATTCTATGCCTAATATAACTTAAATATTCTTCTCTTATATGTACCTGCACCTCGTTTTAACGTGTCATCTTTCTATGGTATCCTAGCTTCCTCTAACTGGGCACATCATGGTTCCGGTGCGGTCTGCTGGTCCTTCGTTTCTCCTTCCCAAACTCTCTCCAGCTTATTTATTCTTATATTTTCTCTACTTTTATTTACTTCTTTTTCTATCCTTCATACATATATTTCTTGCCTATTGATTGAAAATAAATGTATTACTTTATTATTTAAAACCAAAATCTCATTTTATTTTAGATATATATGAGTATATATATTTATCTTCTACCACCTCCTTACTCACTACATCTCTCAGTTATATATCTACACTCATCTCGTAGTGAACTATTACTTTTCATTATATATGCTATACTCTCCCATAATACATTCATCTGTAATATATATATCCCTATGACTCCTTACCCCTCTCTCTAGCATGTAAATATGTATATGCTGCGTGACACTATATATAAAGTGTCGTTCTGACCCTTCCGGTGCGTAATATCTCTAGGTTAAGGTTATCTCTTTCTCTTTATTAACTTTAGGTCTTAAGGTTCCTGATTTATGGTTAGCTGTTCTTTAAACTTAGTCTCATGAGTTTACTGTATAGTTAGCGTTAAATATACAGTATGTCTTTTTTTTATTCCCTATAACATCATGCTGTTAACTTTCATGTGAAGGTAATCTTACCCCTCAAAATTTATATATTCTTTATACATTCATGCGGAACTCATTATTATTTGGAGTTATCCGCTCCTGGTGAGTCTAACTCCTATCTTTGCTCTTAGTAAATAAGTAATTCTCAATGTCAGCCATCAAAACAGTTATCTGTTTTAGTCTGAATATCCATAGGTTTTCATACTCTTGGTGACATTGAACCAATATTTAACATTCTTTATATTTAATAGTATTATCTTCTTCATATACTTATTTATACTGAAAGCTATAATCATTAATAATAATTTAATATTAACCGTATTATTCTGAATCAAATAACTTATTCCTCGTTGGTTTGCTGCTTCCATCGGCTTTGCCTAAGGCTATATCTTAATATTGTGTATATCATCTGTGGTCATAAGTACTGTTATTTCAATTAGTAATTAAAGTACCATACTCGTCCTCACACCAGAAATGGAATATGTATTACTAACTCTATAAAGGTTGCGTTTTCTCCCTCCTAGATATTCTCTATTCTATCTGTGTTCCTTAGGTAAACATCCGTATCCCCTCTTTCCGCTTCACTCCTGGTCTGTTCTCTCCCTACTCTTTTGCTATTATAAATCTTTTCCAAATTATAATGTTAGTTTCTGTGCCTAGTTTTCTTCATATCTCTTCTCACAATTTTTCTTTTGACCTATATGTCATCACTACCTCAAAACGTGCTCATGATACCCGTATAAAGTGAACATAGCCTCCTGTGCGTCCTCATTGAATTGTTCCTGTTGGGTGTGAGATGAAACAGTAAATGGTGTCAATTGATTGAAATATGGGAACATCATGGTATGGCTTGCCTATCTATCATTTGGATCCCTGTATAAGAGCTGACCAGAGCGTATAAGCTTTCATTTATTCCTGCCGCTTTCAGTATATATGGGCTCATCCTAGGTTTCTGCTTACGTAAGTGCTCAACTCGTTCTTATGGTTATATCCTCTCTCTCTCTTCTCAACTCGTTGAATCGGTTTCATGAGGAGGACTCTCTCGCACGTAGCATCAGGACATATCCCCTTCCCAAGATTCGTCAGTGAACCTCGGTTCCTTACGCATGCTATGGAGAATGGAGACGTTAGCTGGCGTGCGAAGTCTGGTGCCGCCATGCCCATGAACGGCTCCTATAGTATGCTGGATCCATCTTCCCGTGTCTCCCATCATTTGCGCGCGTCTCGAAACGATGAAGCGCTTTCGCGAGTGTTTCATTGCTGTGTGAACCGACATTTGGACTTATGTTCGAGCAAGCATAATGCTAAAAAAGGATTGGGTCTGAACATAATACGTAAAATATATGTGTGGGTGAGTGTGGTTATTATCGGTTGATGGTGTTTCATAGGGTCCGATGAGACTAGTCCTTCGTTCGCGCTGCGCCGGTTAGTGTAAGTCGTAGATGGAGCTGCGGAAATGAAAGACTAGCCTCGGCGCATAGTGTTTTCAGTGAGAAGTTATTTACTGGGTACTGTGGTTGGGGTATTTTGAGAGCGGAAGCAACTCGGATGATTGCAGTAGCGCAGCGGGTGTTAGTAGGCGAAAGATATGGTCTGGTCGGCTTGCGCACACAGGATGACTTGAGAGATGCCTCCACATTTAAGGCTCGTCTGGGCTAGAATGGATAAGAGACTAAAGGAAAGTCAATTGAGTAAGCTGTCGTCCTTCTTCCTCGGTCTTACACAGCGCGCACATGCGGGACATGTTGTGTTACCGCTCTCGGTTAAGTTGGATTATGGTAGTCCGAGACTATTGCGTTACTTAGGAAAAGATATAGATTTATTATAGATCTAAAGTTCAATTAGTTCAGATAATTTTGAGATCTAATCTTAAGGGGCATGCTAGGTGTGAAAAGGATTAATAAAGTGAGCGACCCCTGTAATAGAGAGTCGTGTGGTGTGAAGTTAGAATAATAAAAGTATGTAATTATAGAGAGAATAATGAAAAGTATGATGTTGATTGATAGGTATTATAGGTCATTGTGAAGTAGAGATGTAATAATGTAAGTGTCGTAGTTTTGAATATTAAGCGGATGTATAGTGGAAGACGTATGTGTAGTGGGAACCGACCGGCTGGGAGACGACAGTAAATGTGTGATTAGATGTCTCGGTGAAACGATTATGTTTACTGATAAGGAGAGAATATGTGTAGTATTTGGTCAAGTAGCAGCGCTGCCGAGAATTAAATGTTAGTGTTTCACCGTGATAGGAGAGAGAATGGCCGGAGGAGCAAGGTTTTGTATTGGGGGGCAATGGTTGTGGTTATTCCACCTGTAGGCCAGAGTAGGTTAAATAATACCCTACATAAAATATTTGTTAACCTGATTACTAATAGTGAGGGTCTACGTCGCTATTAGTATTATGAGTTACCCATTGATGCTCTAGTGTGAGTATTTTTCTGTCTGTTGATACTGAAGTATTTACTAACTATATTAATGGACTGAAGGAGTAGCTAGTAAGGCTGGGTGACTTTTACTTTATTAGCGATTTGTCATTTTCTCCTATGCTTATTATTCTTATTTCCGCATGCTTGCACAGACCTTACCCCAATCTTGTGAGTGAGCCTCAATAAGAGGAAAGTAGTTATGAAAGAATATAGAATAGAGTAAAAGATAAATATTAAGGAATTGCGAATGGTAGTACAAATAAAAAGAATAAATACAATATTTTTTTTTAGTTTAACACCCCTATATAAAATATGTCTGAGCTTTTTGATATAATTAAATAATATATATAATTAATATATATATTATATATATATATTATTATATATATATATAATAAATAATAATATATATAAATATATATATATATATATAATTATTATATAATTAATATATTATATTATTATTAGATATATTATATCTTAAAAATATTAATATATATATATATATAGAGGAGAGAGAGAGACAGATTGAGTGAATGAGAATGAATTAGTAGCTAGTTAGATAGAAGTGCCGGTAAGAGGACTGGCAGGTGACTTCTTTTTTAGTATCACTATATTCTAGCGCCAAATATTTTCGGAAAAGTAGGACGAAGGAAAAAAATGGTAGAGCCGCTACTAATTCTTAGGTGCTGTCTCAGCGAGGGACGTGCTGACAGTATTGATAGAAAAGATCGAGAGAGAAAGAGTTAAATAAAACATTTATCAGGCTTTAAAAATATTGTAGCATTTGTGTGGTATAAATGTGTACATATGAATGGACAGAAACTATAATATATTAGAACCTCGCGCTACACTAACGGAATATGAGTCTCTTCAATTGATGGCCTGCTATGACCGTCATATATTTTAATTCGCAACATGAAGATGATATTTAATCTCTATATTATTTTAATATTTTTAACAGCTTTCTCTGCCTGTATAGCTGTATAACTCTAAGGATTTAGATATTATAGGTATTTTTTTAAGTAACAACATTAATATAATTAAAAGAGCCTCCAAGTGAGTACTCTCTCCCTTAGAATTAAAAAAACTCATAAATTAGTAAATGTAAATTTATTACTGGTTTTATTATTAATCAGAATTTGCTTGAAAAGCATAGAATATTATCAATCTCTGTCTCCAATTGTCATATAATTACTTTTATTATAATTATTTTACAACCTTTCCTTAATAGGTAAGTTACTTTCTCGTTGATCTCTGGTGATCTTTAACCTGAAAATTATGTTGACATAGTTGTGTTGGTTTCTTATAAAAAATTAAGATTAGGCAATGGTCGGCTACCCAGCACTACCTCGACTCTTAAAACTCCCTCGCTAGTATAGGTAGGTAAGGTCTCAGTGAATCGGGTAAGATCAGTGTAAATTTATATTATTATTTATATTATTATTATTAATTATGATATATTTATTATTAATTATTATTTTATTTTTTATATTTAATTATGTATTATTATTATTATTATTAATTAATGAGTATTATTAACTATAATTAATATCATATGATCGTTTTAAAAAAAGGATTATTCTATATGGCTATCAAATTATTATTACTTAGATAATACTTATTATTTAATTATTTTATATATTTAATTTATTATTTATTATTATATTATTAATATATTATTATTAAAAGTTAAATATTGATTGAGACAGTAAATTTATTGAGCATGCTGAAATTTGACGAACAATCGTTCTTTAAATTTTTATATATATATATAAATATATAATATATAATAATATATATAATAATAAATATATATTAATATATATTAATATATATTATATATATATAATATATATATAATAATATATTATAAGTATTAATATTATATAATATATAGTATTTATTAATATTATTATTAATAATAATTATTATTATAATATATATATATTATATGTATTATTAATATATATATTAATTTGGATATATTATATATATTACACAAATATATAGTTTTTGATCTTTACTAAAAAATATTTTTCTGTACTAACCATGACTGCTTTTCATGTATATTTATTTCTATACATAGTGTTGATAGACAATGGACGTGTAAAACTTATGTTAGGCTTGTCATGTGAGATCCACATATTCTCTTGCTTCTGTATTGAGAGAAGTGTTTTGTGCCCTTAGAGAATTGTCGTATGTCTAGTTACCACCAGAAATTATAAAGCTATTATCAGGCAGATGTTCAAATATTATGGTTAAAGAAAGGGAGTTCGAATATATTTGCCTATCTAATCGCTTCAGGTTTACCACTCTCGGGCATCAAGAAGAGATTAATTTGAAAACTAGGCTATGGAAATACATGAGACAAAAATCTTTATGTCAATATTGAACATGTATCTGGTAGCGCGATACCACGCTGACATTCCTCACCCAAACCACTGTCAAAGGTTAAAAATAGAGTGGTAATAAAACAGTGTAACCTCTCATTCAAGCACACCAATATAAAAAGTCTTCTACTAGAAACGGCTCGTGCGAGAGAACACGCCATTACACTCAAACGTCCTCGCGTGCCATAACGGAAGGCAACCTCGTATAGAAGCGTTACGATAGACGCTTAGTGACTACATGCTACCCATTCCAACGGAGACGTCAAGGAGAATTGGTGGCACTGAAAATTTTGGGCTCGGCGTCAGATGTACGGGACGTTAGGTCCCGATTCGAGAGACTCTTCGGTGTTTGTGGAATGGTACCGGGAAATATGTTGCTCAGATAAGATGAACAAGTGGTATTCCACACACTTAAAAAATATGCTGGAGCGATGATGAGCTTACATTATAAATTTAAAATGGTGCTCTGATTAATTGCCATAATTGTACATAATGGGGCCCTGTAAATCCCCTAATGTTAAAGTTATAACATTTTAAACCTAACCAAGGTTAATATAGTTAAACTAGTTTGTTGGTGATATATTATGTGGGATATAGTCAGCATTTGAGGGCATTCATAGGAACCGTTATTTTTTTTTTTAAACGTGAAGCAGTATACTTAATGGGTACAGATAACTCTAACCTGCTGCATGGAAGTTACAGGTTACAGGTTCGCACACATTTGACGATACTTTTTAGGTAGATAACGAATATATAATAATATATAGCTGTATGATTTATACTTTTCAGCAAGTTATTGGGTTACACTTACTCCTCCCACTCCATCTCGATACTAATGTAAGAGCTCACTCGATGCAGCATTTCCAAACACTGGATTGAACAAGAGTTATTGTAATTGAATATATTCCCTGGCTGACTAGTAATCCCCAGGATCTCTGACTAAATATGAACTTACTTTTATCTAAAGCCGATAAAGATACGATAATATAGCTATTGAAATTGGAATATACGTTATTATAAAAAGAATCAATATAGTCTGCGACTGTATTTCGTGTCGTTTTGCAACTATCCATTATTAAGTTCGCTCATAGTTAATCAGACTGTTGTAACTGTGACCAATTAGTGATATGTATATATATATTTATATGTGTTCTATCATTTTGAACATTTGACATACAATAATTTAATTTATTAAATACTTAATGTATAATGTCCATGTATTACAGACTTTTCAACTTGTCACTGATGTGATACCTCATAAATAATAAGTTGTTAATATTCATTTCCAAATAAGTTAGTTAGTACTAATTATTTTGAAACACCCTATATATATTATATATTATATAGATATATATATTAATATATTATATATATATATATATATATATTAATATTAATATAATATATAATATATATATATTAATATTATATATATATTTAAAATATTATATTTATATTTATATTAATATATATATATAAAATATATTATTAGGTTAGTATAGAGAGTCTATAAGATGTTCGGATATCTAACCTTATATATACGGTGAAATTGAAATAATTTATTTGAATGTTATTTATGGCATACTCATTATTTCAAAAAGAATATACTAACTTTTTATAGGGTAGAAATTATATTATAAATATATATAATATATATTATATTATATATATATATATTAATATATTATTCATATTAATATATTAATAGGGGAAGGATAGGGTAAGTATAAAATTATAAATTACACTTGAAACAAAGCTTGCAGTATTTTACATTTACATTATATATTATATATAATATTATATATTAATTAATAATAATAATATTAAATATTATATTATATTATATATATATATATATATATATATATATAATAATATAAATAATTAATTAAATAAAATAAATTAACAAAAAATAAGATTATAAATATGAAATTTGTATATATATTATTTATTATAGTAGTAAGTATAACATAAATAAATTTAGGTATTTAATATAATAAATAATAGGTATTAAATGTCATTAGGTCAGACAAAAGGTATTATATTAAAGTTTATCTCGAATTTTTAACTTATATTATTGATTTGTAAATTAAACTATTTATTTAAAATTAAAAATCCATTTAGCATTTTAAATATTTGATTATATCCATTGCTTTGAAATTAACAGAGAAAAAAAATTGAAACCTTATGCAATTTATTAAATGGTACGTTATACACTTGATTCTCGAAACTCAAAATTATATAGTGGTGATGTTTGTGGATGTGTGACGTGACCATGCGGAGTTCTTGTAGCCCCGTTTACACGCTCGCATTTAGCGGCGCACGGCAGACTCAACCCGCGGGATTAGCAATTTGGAGGCATTAGAATTCACTGGAGAGAAATACTTCATCCGGTATAGTGTTGTCAACCACCTTATCTCAAAAGCAAGCGGGAAGACACTAAAAATAAAAATATAGTTATTATACATCCCTATTATTAAATTCGTCTATTCAACTACGATAAAATATGATAACGCAGCCTAAGCATATGGTCAGTTTGAAGCATCTCTGAATAATAGAAATATGATGAGCAATAGGGAGTTGAGAATAGGTGCTTGTGCGTCAGTATTGTAATATTTTATTGTTTGAAGTTGATAAACAGTCGGAGTCGGAGGGCGAATCTGAGTTTTGTGTTGTCAGTGGTCGAGAGGTAGAAATTTTTCTCTTTCAAAGATGGCAGTTACGGAGTTCACAACGAAATTAATTAATATTTTTATAGTTAAAGTGGAGTTCAGGATCTAACCTTATACGGATATCTTGGAATTAACTCTCTGTACTTAAAGTCAGGCCTTTAACCAATCGAGCTTAAGTCGGAGTACATATTTACTCGAGATTACAGATTTTTTGAAGTCGTGAGTATAGAAAAGTCTGTGGCAAATCCAGACTTCTCGAAAATTTAAAAGAGCGGGTCTGCTATTGATTGTTAGGCACAACAAACCATAAAATTAGGCTCAATCTTCACAACAGACACCTATGTTCGTGTATATCCAATAAATGGGAGTTTTAAGGCGCATATACTCCGGACAGAGCCTTCTGAATTAACTTCCCCAAAGCAATATGCCAACGCATATATTTTATGTGCTAACGTATATATACAACGTGTTACAAACTGTGCAACTGTGGAGAGGTTCGCTAGAGTCAAGAAGGGCATTAATTTAATTTAACATAATTTAATTTAATTATGTCCGAAAATACATGGTTAGGAAGTTATGTCTATGTTGCATGAGGATTGCAACCGTATATATGAGTACTATGTATTATTGATCGTTTATAGATCAACTAAAAACCATGTATTATAATCAACTATCAAATTCGAAAACTAAGTTATGTGTTGCGTATATGGAATTTAATACGTTGAAGTATATTATTATGTAGCATCTCACTCCAGGGTTAAGTGAGAATAGAGCGTACTAATGGTTAAATATAGTATCATCTTTCATTGTGATATTAATTATTATGGTAATGCATATGACATCTATCTATATATTTGAATATTATTGTAGCTTATTTGCACTGATCTTTTCGAATTTGTATGACTATTCTCACACGTATATCTCAAGTCGTTACTGTCCCAGGGCTCTATCTAATAATGAGTATTAATGAGTATTATATAAGGATTACATCAGTCTCGAATTATGTTAGTACATAGTATGAATGTACGAATTAATGTCAACACATATCGTATTTACTAAAACAGAAACACCTTAAGGACTCAATTATATTTGAGAAGTATTTTTTTTTCATTTATCATGAGAAGAAATACGAACGTGATGTCTCACTTTGTTGTGTTGAACTGTGCCGTGTTGGATCTCTTTTAACAAGGTATTATTAGTCCGTGTCCAATCAATAGAGATTCCAGCTCAAATGGTCTTAAACTAGGTATCTCCTTCAACACGTGACAATAAAAGTTAACTTAATCAATGATAGTTATTTGGTATGAGCAGAGGATATTGCTGCCTCAACTGAAATTATCTGGAAAACCATTCCCTGCCAGACGGTAGTCGAACCATTAAATGTATACCACAGTAATCCAACGAGTCACTAAGACTAACTACTTGGGACCACGAACCATCGACCATAGTAGACCTAGAACAGACGACCTTGGTACCAGCATACGAAAATGACTGTATCATTTTCTGTAAGTCGAAGGACTATATAGAGGATAATTTATGAGCACCGCGTGTATCCTGTATCTGTATCATCTTCAAAGCGTGAAGGGTCTGTCAGCTGATGATTATCCACCACTGGTCACATATTGCTGCTGGTTACTTCGACAGGATGCCACTTCATCGTTTGTCACTTCCGTACTCTTTAAGGATGATGCAACGTTTCGGCGCAATTTTACTACGAATTTCCAAATGATAGAGACTAGACACCAGTAGATATTAGTTCAGAATCAACGTTTGGGCAGGTATTGTTGGCCACTGTCTGATGACGTCGTGTGTTTACCACAACGTCTTGCAGGCCATGTTTACAGGGAGTTTGTCAACACACTTCCCGACCTAATTAAGGATGTACCCCTTGCAATAAGAGCATCCATGCAGTTTGTGTGCATGATTGGGTTCCAGAACATGGTGTTCTCATAGCTAAGCATACCGGCAAGTTTTGGAATATATCCTTAACAGAAATATTTGGAAACCTTTGGAACCTTATCCTTATCTCATTTCTTTCTGAATATTGGTCCACTGATTGAATCAGCTAATTCCTCCTACAGAAAGGTGTACCATAGGGCAATAGTTAGAAAGCAATGTTGAACGGGCCTCCTTCTTCGGCACAGATTGAATCAGCTAATTCCTCCTACAGAAAGGTGTAAAAGCAAGGTTAATGGGCAATGGGCCTCCCCTTCTTCGGCACAGCCGAAATAGTTTTCCAAGGTAAGGTGCAAACTCGGAAGCACATGTTTTGAGAATCACAGGAAGAATACATTCAAGGCCATCTTTACAAAAAACTACGATATTAGTAATTGTTGAGATGGATGAGATGGAGAAGGAGGAATAGCTCGGAAATAGCCTAAAGTGATACTTGAGTCAAAAGCTTTAGCAAAATGAGCAAGTATGGATATGTGAGCGTAAGAGTAAAAATGCTGTAATTAATTCGGAATAACAGACCCTGTAAAGTTTCCTCGGTATCTGAAGTCTAAAATGGAGGCTTTTAGTGAACACAAATGAGTTTCATTTACACTTTTATAGGAACTGAGTAAGATACTAGCATTGTGTCATTGTTCATGCATTAGATAGTTGTGTCGCGTGAGAAAGGAAAGAAAGGAAGAAAGACAAAGTCTGATGAGCTTGGTGATCGACTTTTCTTCAGCTATAAATAATATGCTCAGAAAATTTGTAACTTTATACATGATGTGCAGGATTACAATAGGCGGAGACCGGCTTGAATGTAGAAATGTGTCAATGTGTTAGGAAAAGGACGTATTATAATAGGGAGAGAAAATGCAGAAAAGGGTGTGAGGATAGATAGGAGCCTAGACGTGGTCAGAGTTGTATAAAGGAAAAACCAGATATTAAGAGCGCGGATATAGTGGATGAGCTCGAATTGGGCGTGTGAGGGAAAAGGGCATAGTTCAGAGATAAGGGCGGATGAGGATCACATGATAATAAGGGCGAGTGTTTTAATGCAGAAAGAGAAACCAGAGAAAGAACTGAGTTAAGGAGAAGTAATGATTTACACAGAAGGGTCAGTGGTTACGGAGCGATATAGTAGGAAAAGTATGATTCAAGGGTCGGAGAGGCGCGCTCAGGGAGGAGAACGGGGCAAAAACAAGAAAGAATGGAGGTTCAGGAGTAATCAAACAGATCATAGGGGTTCAAATGCTGCAGTGGAAAAGAGGAAACTCAAGGTGGTGGATCAGTGATTAGGAACGCAAAGAGTTATAAGAAGTTACATACGTTAATTAGCATAAGGTAAGAAGAACAGATTTGTGAAGAAAGAAGCAAACCAGAAATTGATGTGTTGGTAGAGTAGAGGACGATAGGGGCGAAAAAGGAAAACTGGAGAACAGTGAATAGACTATGAGTTGCATTTTTACCGAAGAAAGAGGATATGCGAACGGTGTAGATTGATCTTCCTCCTATTTCTTATTTTTACAATTGTGTGGTTTTATTAAGAGAGTAACTTAATCTGTTTACTAGATCGTATCTTTGACTGGAACAAGTATTTCATTATTAGTTTTAAGTGTAATGCAATAGTATGAATGTGATAGAGCGACACGAAGCATTACACATGGTACTCTAGGCCCGATCCAATGAGGTGCCTGGTGAAACCAGAATTAATCATAATTTTACTTCTGAGTACCCGTCATGTGCGCGTTAGTAGTAATTGTGATTAGGAATGGGATTCTGGTATGTTAATTGTATAAGTAAAGAATAAGAGTGATTGCATTGAGACACTATATTGTGATGGCTGCGTGCGAACTTTTTTCACCTTTTCTTTCTTTACAGATCATACCAAACATTTCGCTCATATAATATAAAAATATTTTCAAGTGAAAAGCGCTGGGTAAGGTCGTTATATTCTTTCTATATATCAATATTTCATTAGACCATAGGATTTGCAATTGTATGTTAAAATATCGAAATATTGGAAAGTTTACATTATTTTCATAGTTTTTAGCAACTTTAAGATCTTACAAATAATTTTGCACTATAAGGGTACGGATGGTAGTGATAGTTCAGCGTGGAATCTGAATCTAGTAAGAAATGTGAAAAATTGATATCTAAAGAGAGTATATTAAGAGTTAACTGAATTAGCCGTGAAAGAAGATTGTAGAAAAAAATGGTGGGGATCTAGGTTATGATAATGAGATAAATTTACTTTGCAGACGATTACAGCGACAATATATATATTTGGAAAGAACAGGACATGGTGGAGTTTGTGTCAAACAAGACTATTGAATATCTGCCGTAGTTATAACTCTACTAAGGCAGCAGAGCATTCATCTGTGCCAAAGACTGATCTCAAGAGAAACGAAGTTATAATTACCCACATGGTTGCTTACTCTTTTGGTAAATGGACAACAAACAAGAAGATTCGGAAACAAAGAGGTTGAAGAGAGCAAACAGAGCGAGTGACACCATGGTTTACATCTCTGAGATCATACAACGACGCGATACTGGTGTGTTAATTAACACTATGGGGGTCGTGAGACATGCATATGTCGTGCTGTAGACAATGACAGGACAAGAGACGGAAGTTAAACCGATAGTGTCATAGAAGTCTGATTGGCGACAGAACAAGCGCGGGAGAGTAAATGCTGGTTTGCATCTCATGTGAAATGTGATCAAAACAGAGCGAGGTGAGGGACAACCCGGTTTAATTGTTTGTTAGGAAGACAGTCTCGATATAGAGACCAAAACTCTCAGAGAGAACGAGAAGCTGAGCCATAATATATCTAGCTCGATATGACGAAAGAGCGATATGAAGCGTGTGGTAATAACATAATGGTCTTCCTGATCTCTGATGACAGCGAAAGCGAGTGTATAAAACGGATATATCTGTGAGCCCTAGTGCTTAGTGAATCAACAGGAGTTCGGGACATAACACTCTCAGTGAGTTTCATAGAGTTTATGACATCGTGACGGGATGAGAGTGGGAGATATAACCAGAGCAGGGTTGTAGAACTATGGTGTGTGCAGTTCAGTGAGCACGACAAGACACAGTATGATTGGGTCACAAGAACGGCTGGTATGATCGCTGCAATACCCATGGTGGACAAACGAGGAAGTAGTTCAACAAGTGGTGTATGCAAAATTTCTCATTTAAGAAAAAGACAGACAGCGCAGTGACCATGGTTTGCGCACGTCGTAGAGCGAAACAATGAGAGACGTAGTTAATAGGCCGAGTGGTTTTAATGATTTAAAGTTCTCGTATATTAAGATGTTGAGGATAGAATCGAATATGCACTCGAGATACTGGCTTTAGTCTGGCGAGCACCTCCCCCGTATGTGCACGCTCCTCGCTTGAAAACGCAATGACTGACCCTATGGCACAGTAAGGTAGTATTAGATAATTAACAGCAAAGTGGAGCAGAGGCTTAAGAAGTCCAAATCTTTGTATAACTTGAGTAAGTCTTCCGTCTTTAAGATGTCTATATATTCGTACTGAACCGTATTACTCTTGTGACTGTTGATATTGTCAGTGAGTAAAGTCACTTCTCCGTGTCATTTTGTAAATTCGATTATATATCAATTAATTATTAATATAACACTCATAATGAAATTATTGAATAAATTATTATCTTAGAGATAGAAATTAAGTAACAATAACTCCGATAGATATACTGATTGTTAAATGAAATTAATTATATACTTATTATAAAATTATATTTTAAAATAAAGTCTATTATATTAAATATATTATTTATTAAATTTAGAACTACCTAATCTGATTGTGATGATAAGTGTTTAGTTTATACTCAATTTTAAGAGTAATTGATTATATATATAATTATTAAGTTAAACTCATTACATCGTTCTTTCTTTTATAATTATATGTTTTTAGCGAAGGAGTTTATAAATTAGGTTTCCAATTACTATCGATTCAGAGAGTTAATATATGGTAGATTACCTCCCTGAGCAACTGCATATTTATGGTGATTTAGGTGTCTAATTCATCAAACTATTAATGTCTATGTTAATTTAATAGTAATTAGTAATATACTTGCTGCCTAGGTCAATTATAATCCTCAATAGTATAAGTTATTAATGAAAGAACGATATTTCTATCTATTATTCTATCGATTATTTATCTATGCTATCTATCTATCTATCTATCATTAATCTACTCTATCTATATTCTAATAATTAATAATAATTTATTATATATATATATATATATAATATTATTAATATATATACTAGTATATAATATATAAGATTATAATATTATATTATATATAAATTATATATATAATATATTATAATTTATTATTATAATTTAAATAATATTATATATATTTATATGATATATATATTAAAATAAAATATATACATATTATATAATTATATATATATATGATATTATATATAATATATAATATATATTATATATATTATATATTATAATTATATATATATATATATATATATATATATATAATATAAGTTAAATATTATTAATATATATATATATATAAATATTAATAATATATAATTAATTATATATATTTCAATAATTATTTAATATATCTTTATTGTGCGGCGACTCAAGTAACTTTTTACTACTCGTGCTCTCTCTCTTCTCTCTCTCTTCTCTTATCTCATCTCTCTTCTCTCTCATACTCATCTCTATATATATAGTATATTATATATATTATATATTATATATATATTAAATAAAAGTATGATTATTAGAATATTATTATTAATATTAATTATATATATATATTAAATAATATATCATATATTATATATATATTAATATATATTTATATATTCAGTTATTATTTGATTCATATTATTATTGATTTTTATATATATTTGGTAGCCTGCTATGTTAATGAGAATCAGTCGATGATTTCCGTAAACGTCGTTATATTTATATTCTTGGTTATTAAGTCTCTTCCATGTTGTAATGTATTCTTAATAGCCCTGGTGTTCTTTTCGTTGTTAAATTAAGATTTATTTCCACTACAATTAAAGAGTTGGCTATCTAAATTATAATAATATATATATATATTATTATATATATATATTATTATTATATATATATATATATTAATTATATATATATTTATATATATTAATATTATTATATATTATATATATTATAATTATATATATAATTATATATATTATATTAATATATATATATTATTATATTATATATATTATATAACTATATATATATTAATTATTAATTAATATATATATATATTATATGATACTACTATATTATATATATATATTATTAATATATTATATATATATTATATATATAATTAAGTATAACTTTAATAATATATTATATATTAATATATTTACATATTTATCATACCCTTACAACGGCGAGCCTTATAACATCAAAGGAAGGGTATAGGTTAGTTTGCAACACATTTATACTAGTTTTTCTAATCTATTAAACTATAAATCGCATAACTATCGACAGATGTAGCTATAAGACCGCAGGCTCTTTAAAGATGAGAGAGAATTAATATTCAGCAGGTAAAACACAGAAGATGAAGAGAATCCCACAGAACAGAATAGATATATTATTTAGGCAGGAATAGGAAGTATAAACGCAGTGACACAAGCCTGGGTATTAAACCAATACAACACAAACTCATGGTTACGACCAGCACCTGTGCTTTACGATAAGGCGTACCGTAAAGGTTATTAGGTGTAGTAATCAGCTAGTATATATATATATATATATTAGTATAAGTGTAATATAAAGTTTCCACATCGAATAGCTAACCTGCCAGCGTGTTATAGTAACTATTATAATAAGAAGAGAGATAAAGCACCAACATAATCGTTTCGCCAGCAAAGATATGAGAGAGGGTTCAATTAGTACATGGAAAGTGGCTAGAACTAGTTATATAAACCTTTTGGCCTTAGATTAAGACCCTATTTATCCTCAAAATGCGTGTGTAGAAACTCAAGGCCCCAAGATATTTGAAGATGAGCAGTGCTCATACAAGGGTGAATGTGAAGACCTTACTTTGATATAGCTGGAAGCATATCTGTAGAAAAGATTGGAAAATTATAAAAGTACTATCGCTGCCTAATACAAGGAATCACTTAGAGTTTTCTATTGAAGGGCCGCCCCTAGCAACCGCTGTGAATGTGAGGGTTTCCATGAAACATTTTTTGATATTATTGTATAGGCCAAAGGATGTTCATATTTGTCAACTAGGGACGAGACTAGAGAACCGTACGAATAAGGAGTAGGAAAGTTATGAAGGTATCTTTTATGAGAGGGGATTTGTAGAAGTTTGGGTTTATTTAAATAATATAGAATTAATTAAAAGGTTTTAGACGACCCCACCCGGAGATTCTATTCCAGGTCAGCGTGAGGAATAAAATCGGAAGATTTAAGACGTGAAGGCATTAAATATTCTAGTATTAGATTTAACAAGTAGCGATGGCAGAATTTATGAAATGAGTGAAGAATGAAGGGTCGAGAGTCATCGGCATACGAGTTGGATCTAGAGTTATAGATGTTAGCAGGTGAGAGATCCATTAAGTGATAAAGTAGGTGAAATAATATATTAAGTTAGGAGTAATTAAAAACAGATAACCCTGAGGAACACCACTATTGAAAGAAAAGGAAGAAGAAGCGCTCAATACAAACTTACAGTGGACCGTATATGAGCGGATTTTGAAAAATAATAAACTAGACTAATGTGGGAGAAGCTAAGAAAAAGAAGAGAAGGAAAACCCAAAGTTTAGAATAAAGGAGGGAGTTGGAGAATCAAATATAGATATAATCTGACAAGTGTTACCCTTTTTACCCCGTGATCAATGCCTATGGAGATTATGTCAATAGCACCTTAACACACAAGTCTTCCCAGTAGTTCCTGAGGGCGGAAAACCATTAATCAGTAAGATAGAGTGAGAGCTATAGGGCGGTAGTTAGAAAGATCAGAGCGGATCATTTACGTTTTCGGATACTTGATTATGGACTATGTGACGTGCTTCCAACACTGGGGATAGATATTAGTAGTGACTCAATATGGAGTATATATATAGAGATGATAACAGTGTGATTGGGTAGTCGCTAATATATATATATAGTATATTATATATATATATATCTATTTAATTAATCTATAATTATAAATATATATATATTATATATTTAATTAATTAATATATAAATATATATATTAATATAGTATATATATATATATATTTATATATATAATATATATATATTATATATATATATATATAATAATAATAATATATATATATAATAAATATATTAATAATTATTATTATAATATATAATATATTATATTAATTATATATTATATAATATATTATATATTATAACTTAAGTTCTTTCTTTCTAAACCGTTTGAGTGGTCTTTTTCTAAGCGTTTTCTATAATTATTACTATGTTTTGAACACTAACTTTAATATTTAAAATACAATTTAAATCACAGATGCCGTCTCCGCCATCCTGATTTATATTGATTTGGACATGAACTGCCGCCATTTTTTAATGGTGATTAATTAAGCGTTATATTAAATTCGGATATGTACTATACTCATTTTGACTATTTATAATTTTGAAAAAAATAAATTCATTTATTATTGACCAACTTTCCTCAAAAAATGGGAATAGAGAATTATTATAATATTACAAAACGTAACAATCACGAAATTTGCTAAAAAATAGTATCCTTTCTAAAAATGGTACTCAGTGACTCGATGCTAACGAGTAGCAACTGGAGTGCATGAGTCGCTATACTGAGATATAATATATTTTAATAATTATATATAATATATAATTATATATATATTATAATATATAATTATATATATTAATATATTTATTAAATATATTATAACATATAATATATTATATTATATATATATATTATAATTAATATTATATATATATATATATATAATAATATATATTATATATTATATTAAATATATTAATATTATATTAATAATTAACTATAATTAATATATATTAGATATAGTATTATATTAATATTATATATAATATAATATATATAATATTATATTTATTAATAAGGTAGATATAATATAGTAGTATAATAATATTTTTATAAATATTATTTTATGTTATAGCTATAATTATAAATAGTATTTACAGATCTAGGGACGACGACCTAATTTAATTTTTTTAATAAGTTTAGACGCCTTGCGCCATCTCAATGCGGCCTATGCCGCCGACTAGTGTCTCGCTTAATCTCTCTTAAATGACGCTCTTATAATTTACTCATATTCACATCAGACGCAATAAAGACCTACTTAGACGGCGCTATTTGTGCACACTTTGGTGTCGCGTCCTGCTTATGTCATATTATACGCCGCTTATGTTAAGAGATTAAGAGATGTCTCTGCCATAATAAAATATTTACATTGGAGACCAAACGTGCTCAAACTTGTTATGAATGCGTAAGATAAATAAATTAAATGAGACATGCATTAACTCGAAGTAAGCTTAATCAATATACATAATCATTACTGAATATTTTTGTTATAAAACATCTTTTTTTTTATTTTTTTTTATTTTTTATAATCTTTTTTCCTCTTTTCCTTCCTCCTTGTCCTTTTTGTTCTCATGTTAATATTATCCAGCCACAGG
>JABUQX010130998.1:0-12500 GCA_015478945.1 Trachelipus rathkii | reverse complement strand
GGTGTTATTGATAAAAATTAGTTTAGCTTTTTTGTAAGCAAGATGAAGTATGTGTTTGGGGTATAGCAATTTGGTGAACGTGGTGCGAAGGAAGTTGAGTTCAATGTTCAAAAAGGGGGGTGAACAGATTTTTAGGGCTCTTAAGTATAAAGAAGAAAGGGTAGCTATTTTGGTGTGTTTAGAGTGGGCAGAAAACCAGTGAATGTGGCCTGGTCGAACAATATATAACTCAAAATGACATCACCTTACAATATCCTTTCCCCATGCTCAAACAATTAATCCACCTTACACTCGATCACAACTTTTTTCAATTTAATCACTCCTTCTATAAACAATCTTCCGGACTGAGCATGGGGTCCCCTTTATCTCCCACCCTAAGTAACATCTATATGGAACTTTTAGAATATTTTCACATCCTCCCCCATCCCTCCCTCCATCAATCCACATGGCTGAGATATGTCGAATCCCTAAAGTTTTAGACCCATTCCATATCCTTAACACTATTAACAACATACACCCTGCTATACAATTTACTATAGAAACCCCCCAAAAACAATACACTCCCTTTTTAGACACCCTCATACACACCAATCTTGCCCATCATCTA
The DNA here is from genome assembly GCA_015478945.1 of Trachelipus rathkii. NCBI lineage: Eukaryota > Metazoa > Arthropoda > Malacostraca > Isopoda > Trachelipodidae > Trachelipus > Trachelipus rathkii. Next base: position 11,893 of record JABUQX010130998.1, on the reverse strand, counting down.
CACTTCAGCGTATACAGAAAACCCACCTCTCAACCATGCTACATTCACTGGTTTTCTGCCCACTCTAAACACACCAAAATAGCTACCCTTTCTTCTTTATACTTAAGAGCCCTAAAAATCTGTTCACCCCCCTTTTTGAACATTGAACTCAACTTCCTTCGCACCAATCTCAATTGCTATTTTAAACATACTGTATCTTCGGCTAGAAAAGCTAAACTCAATTTTCTGGCTAACACCCCCAAACAAACCCACACTACCGCTTTTTCTCCCCATTCGCATTCCAACCACAAAGATAAAAAAAACTCCTCCCTAACATTACTCTTGTACCTTCCAATAACCTCCCACTCAAAAAAATCCTGCGCCCCCCAAACCTCACACTCCCTCTGAACAAGTTGTACAGGGTACCCTGTGGTAACTACGACTCTGTTTATATAGGAGAAACCAACTCTTACAAGACGAAAATACCAACACACTTATGACCTCCGCAACGACAATCAAAACTCCCCCCTAACAGTGCACCGCTCTACACAAAACCACCATGTGAACATCTCACAAATATCAGCAATAGCACATATCAATAATCATAACTACAGGAAAATAGCAGAATCTTATTGTATAAAGAACATTCCAAACTTCAACCGCCTTCCCGGTGATACAATCATTGATACCATTTTGAACGCCGCACTGAATACCTCATCGTTCTTTTCCTTAATAACCAACTAGAAAAATAATCATCATCAGGTTCTTCGCAAAAGTTTTGACTCCTTTACCACCATCGTATATTCTTGATAAGGTTCCTATTTCCTCGGGAACGAAAGCTTGAAAATTAAAACAATTATTTATTTATTTATTTATTTATATGTTTCCAGTGATTTTATATTTGTGAAGAAGTGTTTCATAGCAATCAGGGCTTTTATAACAATAAATATAACAATAATAATAATAGCTTTTACTTAGCTATATTTATAATATTTTATATATATTTGTAAAGATATATATATATATATATATAAATATATAAATATATATATATATATATATATATATATATATATATATATATATATATATATATATATATATATATATATATATATATATATATATATATATATATATATATATATGTCGGCAATAGATTTGTTCCTTGGGAACCTAGTCTTAATAATGAACAGGAAGACGAACAAAAATGGAGAAAGCATTCTTTATTTATAAAATCCGGACGTTTCGGGTATTACTTCACCCATCTTCAGCAAAATATTTACTCTAGAAATAATTAAAATTAAAATCAAAATTAAAAAATAAAAAATATACATAATATTAATATTAAATTAACATTAATACACCATAAATAAAGTTACATTAAAAAATTGGAAGCAAAGCACATAGATGAAAATTAAAACAAAACACAATTTTAATAAAATGGAAAAAACTTTAACAAACGCACCTGACAGAATCTGAGTAAATTTTGTAGCGTACTAAATTACGAAATTTTAATATTGGAAAATTACAGAATGCATATATATATATATAGTTAGTTGGTTAAAAAAGAATAATTATTTATTGTTTGAAACAGTATGTTTTATAGTGTTAAACAATAACCTAAATAATAATAATAATAATAATAATAATAATAATAATAATAATAATAATAATAATAATAATAATAATAATAATAATAATAATAATAATAATAATAATAATAATAATAATAATAATAATAATAATAATAATAATAATAATAATAATAATAACAATAATCACTAAAGATTGAAAAGGTACAAACACGACTTCAAAAGCAAATAACAAATAAGGACAATAACAATAAAATAAAATAAAAATTAAACATTAAATAATAATAATAATAATAATAATAATAATAATAATAATAATAATAATAATAATAATAATAATAATAATAATAATAATAATAATAATAATAATAATAATAATAATAATAATAATAAATAAAATATAATAATAATAATAATAATAATAATAATAATAATAATAATAATAATAATAATAATAATAATAATAACAACTTATGGTTACAATGATATGAAAATTAACAAGTATTGAATACAATGATGATAACAATATTAATGTAAAAAAAGCTGGATAGAGGATTGGTCTTTATTTAATTCTGGTTTCAAATGATAAATATATAAACTCTCCAGGATCTTTCTATCAAGAGAGTCACTTGCTGAGGCCAGGATTTCGAAACTGTTATTATTAATTTATTATTAGCCATTTTCCAAGCTATGAGATCGTATTGACGAATGTTCTGGCGTGGTCAATGGCAAGTTAGTTCTGTACGACAAGCCCAAGTGCTTTGAAACCCTCAAATGAAGTTGTAGACCTGTTTGACCTACGTAACGGACATTGCAATCCGTACACGTATAAATGTAAACTATAGAGGATCTCAATCTGTGGGGAATAATGTCTTTAAGCCTGAAAAAGTTGGAAATTTTCATACTATTAGTAGGGATAAAAATAAATTCAGTTGATGGAAATGTTCGGTGCAACGTGGGACTTAATAGATTTGTCAGCTTCGCAGTATAATGGCCAATAAATGAGAATTTTAAATAAACTCTTTGTTTGGGAACATCGACGAAAGGCTGTCTCGGACGAAATTTAATTAGCAAAATTACTTAAATATTCAATTTCTTCATGGAATTTTTCCCATGAGGTGCAAAGTTTGAATGCTCTGAAAAGCCTGCACTGTAGTGCAGATAATTTGTATTTCGTTGGGAGGAAACTAAAGAAATTCATGCCTAATAATGTGGTAGAGGGTTTTCTATATACTGAAGTAGAAAAGGAACCATTATTATGCTTAATTAAAACGTCTAGAAATGGTAGTACATTATTTAATTCTCCTTCCATAGTGAAAACAATATTTGGATGTTTAGTGTTGAGATAGTTTAAAAACAATGAAGCTTGACTTTGAACAAAAAAACAGTCATCTACATATCTTTTATATGTTATTGGTTTATATTCAGTTGGGCATTCGTTTAACCATGTTTGTTCATGGAAACTTAGAAATGAATTAGCGAAAGCCGGGCCCAATGGTGAACCCATCGCCATTCCGTCTGTTTGACAGTAAAGCTCATTATTAAATAAAAATATTGTGTCGTCAGTAGATTTTGTGTTAGTTTTTGAAACTCCTAGTCAAGCTTCATTGTTTTACTCATCTCCAACACTATTTTCTTATGGAGAAGGAAATTGCGTTCGTAATATGAGTTGCACCACTCGGCAACCACCCATGTGCAATCTCTGCACTACAGTGCTGGCGTGGTAGTAATTTTTGCTAGGCTTTGGCTAAAAACTTGCCTCAACAATTTATCCTGAAATTTCCCATTCGAATCTCTGTGTAAGCTGTCTGTGAGCTTCCGAGCCACTGCATCGCCTGCTCCTGACTGTCTTATATTTCATTGAACCAGAGGTAATAGACACATTAATATTGATCATGTGTATTGTATTATTATTATTATTATTGGCCAATGACCCAATGTTTATTTTATTTTTTGTTTTATTGTTATTGATGTTATTGTTATTTATTATTATTATACTATTTATTATTATTATAATTAATGTGTGTGTGTGTGTGTGTATTATTATTATTGTAATATTATTATTATTTTGGGTTTGGGCGTATTGTTATTGTGTGTGTGTGTGTGTGTGTTTTTAGGTTATTGTTTAACACTATAAAACATACTGTTTCAAACAATAATTATTGTTTTAACCTTAATATATATAACTATATATGCATTCTGTAATTTTCCAATATTAAAATTTCGTAATTTAGTACGCTACAAAATTTACTCAGATTCTGTCGGGTGCGTTTGTTAAAGTTTTTTCCATTTTACTAAAATTGTGATTTTGTTTTAATATTATGTATGTGCTTTGCTTCCCATTTTTTAAGGTAACTTTATTTATGGTGTATTAATATTATTATTATTATTTAATTTTCATTTTTTATTTTAATTTTAATTGTGAATTTTAATTATTTCTAGAGTAAATATTTTGCTGAAGATGGGTGGAGTAATACCCGAAACGTCCGGATTTTATAAATAAAGAATGCTTTCTCCAAATCTTTGTATATATATATATATATATATATATATATATATATATATATATATATATATATATATATATATATATATATATATATATACTTTGCTAATATATATATTACTATATAATATTATATATATATATATATATATATATATATATATATATATATATATATATATATAATATATATATATATATATATATATGTATATATATATATATATATATATATATAAAAATATATAAAATAAAAATATATTATCTATATATATATATATATATATATATATATATATATATATATATATATATATAATATATAACAAAAAAAATATAACAATATATATATATATATAAGCTATATATATATATATATATAATAAAATATATATATATATAACTTAACTTAAAAATAACTTAATATATATATATATATATATATATAACTATATATATATATATAATAACATATATATATATATATGTATCTATATATGGTAAAATCTGTGTCTGCCTAACAAAGACTATCATAACCTACAACCTTAAAGCCCCTAAGTAGGCTCTAACCCTAGCTCGAACTAGACCTTAACCTAGGATTATGTAAGCCCCAAGTGGGTGTAACCTAATGGATTATGAAAGCCCCTCTAGCTTAATACATCGAGCCCCCTGAAAAAAAAAAAACATGTTTTTAAAAATTCATTTGCATTAATTAGTGAACTTGCCAATAGCATATGTAATACAAACTTCTCTTGAAAAATTAAACCAATCGATAACTGTTTTCTCTTTAAGATCTAAAAATTCGCACACTTGTGTTACTGTTACCTCATTAACAAAATAGTACATTAAATATAACGCTTTTTCGTAAGAAATACGCACCCGGTTAAACCAATAACCCTCAGGAGAAACTGTATAAATATTTCTACAAGTTCTAATTTTACACCGAAATTTAAACACCTCATTAACTTTAATAATTTCACAATATTGATCACATGTCAAACACTTTTTTCACACAAAATCAATTTAAAATATTGTAAAAATGCCAACAACGAATAATCTTCGCCATATATACCTGCTAAATCTAAGACATTGACTTGATTAACTAAAACCGTTTTAACACTAGTTGATTCTTTTTCATTTTCTTTGAGTCACCTCCTGATTTTAGGGCGAGTCAACTAGTCATTTGAGCCACTGCTGTTTTCGGAGAATATTTTAACATAATATTTTGGTATCAATGTGTGGATCGCTGTCTTCAGAATTATATATATATATATATATATATATATATATATATATATATATATATATATATATATATATATATATATATATATATATATATATATATATATATATATATATATATATATAAGGCTTATAAACCTCTCGTCTGTGAAAAAAATTTCTGATAAATTCCAAATATATATATATATATATATATATATATATATATATATATATATATATATATATATATATATATATATATATATATTTTATATTCTTCCAGCGCTATATATATATATATATATATATATATATATATATATATATATCGGAAAAACTGGGTTCAAGTGCAAGAGTACTTGGACTTGAGTACATTTTTGGAGTACTTGCCCTTATATTTGCAGTTTCTAAACCCATGTACCTTGTACTTGCACCTCTTGTACTTGAAAATTTGCAAAGTACTTGCAAGTACTTAGCAAATTTTAACCCCCTGAAAAATCATTAATTTTTAAAATTTTCACCTTTGTATAAGGTGAATAAAATAATAGCATTATTTATCCTTCATAATAATTGAATAAATTTTCAGATATAATGTAATTTACAGTACGGTATATAAACATATTTTATTTACTAGTTAATTAGTAGGATATTTATTACATTACAATACAGTACTGTACATTTCTTAAATTGAACTAGAAGTTTTTAAATTAAAAAACCACCCATTTGAAGCACATTTTTTGAATTTTAACTTTAATTTTTATTATCTTTTAACATATGTATGTATTTCTTGAATTTTAATTTTTAATTTTTCTTTTATTATCTTTTTTACAAACCGCGGTTATTAGCAAGACCGAGTTCTATAAGTACCGCGATTTTGACGTATATATATATATATATATATATATATATATATATATATATATATATATATATATATATATATATATATATATATATATAAATAGAATCTTAACTATATATATATATATATATATATATATATATATATATATATATATATATATATATATATATATATAATATATATATATAATAACGGAACAAGAAAACAAATTTATACATATGAAATTATTCATTAGCCGACTAGTTTCGGGTTAGAATCCTTCTTCCCATTTTGAAGCCTTACATTGTAAACACAAAATTGTAAACAAAAATATTGAGTAAAATTGATGTAAAAGTTACGGAATAGGTACGGCAAATACCTAAACCATATAGATAATTAATGATTATAATATTATGTGGTTAATAGTTCATGATTTAAACAAAAATCTCACTTCAGTCTTAAAAAGACTGTTAAAGCTTAAATTTTCATTTAAGGTCGGTTTGAGGTGCCAAATATACAAAGATTCTAACAACTGAAGATCGGGTTCCTCAGATTGGGCTAGTATTTCAAAATTCATATCATGTATATGGTCGTTTTCCTGAAAGAATGAGCATTTATAGCTGAATAAGGAGGATGATGTAAATGGTCTAGAGTTCTAAATATGAAATACCGTTATGCTCATCAATACGTATGGAAAGGCTTCATATTGTCTTTCATATGTGTAAGTGGCATCGCAGTCACTGCATTTATAATGTTATACTGTACTGATGAGCATAGAATTAAAAATTTATCTTTAAAAATTAAAAATATTACATTTTGTTTCCTGCGAAAATCTAAATCTAAAAATTTGAACTGTGTAAGTTTGTTTAAAACCACGATCATTTACGTCAATTTCGTAAACTGATTTTCAAAGAAGAAACCTCGCCATACAAAAATATGCTTTAGGGCTGTTAATTTAGCTGATATTTGTCTTTTAAAATTTTGCTGAAAGTAATTTTCGAAAAGTTGAATCAATTATAAATTCTGGGAACCATTCTTCAGAAATATTTTCAGGAAATCAAGTTCTTTTGTAAATTAACATAAGATGACGAAATTTTGTCTCTCCTGTCAAAAAATGAGTTTTAATTAAGTTGATTTTTAAATATATGAGGAATGAAAGAATAAAATTTTGTCGTCAATCAGGTAATATTATATAGGCGAGATGGTGATTGAAGATGGATTTGGAAGTTATTGTAACAAAGAAAACGTTTATGGAAGGTATAGTTCCGAGGAATTGAGGAGAACAATAATAGTACCTTTATATAAGGGGTAGGTGGGATAGGTAACTGTAGGGATATGGCAGGTGATTTATTAAGGTTGTAGGAAAATATATGCTATTTTTGGTCTAAAGGGTCGTCTAGTGACTGAAGGACTGATTAGTGAAGAGCATGGTACGTTTAGTAATGGTAGGAGTATGTGTGGATCAATCTTTGCATTGAAACAAATAATTGAGGAAAGGGAGAAGAAGGATAAATTGTATTTAGATTTTATGGATTTGCAACAGGCGTGCACGATAGGATTAATAGGGAGCTCTATGGCAGGTGTTAGTCATATATGATGTTGGTGGTAGCAGCTGAATGGAATCAAAAGTATGTATGACGTGAGTGAAGCGATATTGAAAATAAATAAGAGTCGAAAGTGATTGGTTTTTAATATTAATAGCGAGTGAGGTAGGGATGTGTTTTGTATCCTTGGTTTTTCAATTTGTGTATATGGATGGGGTTATGAAAGAATTGGGGGTGGATGGTGGCAGGGGATGGTGTTAAAATGATGGAAGGCTGGAAGAGGATGGAGGGTTCCTACCTATTGCATGCAGATGATCTGGTTTTGTGTGGTGAGTCTGAAGAGAATTTGAGAAAGGTGGTGAATTTGAGTAATGTGTGTAAAGGAGGGTTGAAGGCAACGTAGATAAAGAAAAGGGTTATAGGTGTGAGTGAGGACAGTCCTCGGTGGGCGAAGTTATGTTAGATGGTGAACAGCTGGAAAAAGTGTCTGAGGTAAAAATTTTTAAGGTAATATTAGATGAAAATATTAAATGGATTGGCACACCAGAGTATAGTAGGAAAGTTGAGAATGGCAGGAAGGTTGCTGGTGGAAAAATGTTGGTGGATGTAAAGGGACTAACTCTTGAGTACGCTAGGGATCTTACATGAGGGTATGTTACCTGTGTTAATGAGTAGTAGTGCGACTATGATCTGGAATAAGATCTTGTGTGTGTGTTCAGATGGACAATCTAAGGAGTGTGTTAGGTGTGAGATGAATTAATAAAATGAGGAATGAACGCATTAGGAATTTGTGTGGTGTGAAGAGAGAATAAATGAGTACGTTGAGATGGTTTGGTCGTATGGAAAGGATGGATAGATAGTCGGTTAGATTAAACGGATGTATATTGGTAAGTGAATGTGGTGGGAATCGACCGGCTGGGGAGACCGAAAGAAAAAGTGGATTGAGTCAGTAAGGGAATGCCAGGAGAAGAGAAATGTGAGTTTGGCAGAGGCAAGAAGAAAGGTGCATAATATGAGTGAATGGCGAGGAGTTTTGTGAGGGAATATGGTTGTAGCTCACCTGAAGGCAAGGATGAACTACTCCCACGACCCAGATCATCATAGTGAGGATCCGTCGCGGTCCCGTGAAGTTCTAGAGTTGGATTTTCTGACTACGACGAGTTATCACTAATAGGTATAAAGGCGGTAAGGCTGGGCTTTCTTCTCGACTTGCTTCATATTCTTCTACTACTTTTCTGCTTCCGGTGCATGTAACACCTTAATCCCAGTCTTGGGGAGAGAAGGTGGGTAATGATGATGATGATATATATATATATATATATATATATATATATATACATACTACTTATATATATATATATATATATATACTATATATATATATATATATATATATATATATATAACTTAAATATATATATATATGCAAGTTTCCATAAAGTACTTTTACTTGAACAAATTCTAGAGTACTTGTACTTGAACAATTCTAGAGTACTTGTACTTGTACCAAAATGTATTTAGAACCCAGGCCTTATATATATATATATATATATATATATATATATATATATAACATATATATATATATATATATATATATATATATACGATATATATGATATATACGGTGAAAACTATGCAGTTACCTATTTATCTATTTATATTAAACAGACGCCATATTTCAAGCAGTTTGTCTCCATAAGCCGTCTAGTGTAGTGTTGAATTTTCCCTAAATTAAAGATGAATTTATATGACTTGTTTGAGGTATGTAATGATGATTCGACTTTAGTACCGTTTTTACAGCATTTTAAATTGATTTTAGAAGTAAAGATTTGTGATAAATGTAATTGCGAATGTTCCATAACGAAAGTTGGCGACAAATTTAAATTCTACTGTAATAGTACAAATGTGGTTCACGATATACGGTTTCACTTAAAAATTATTGGGTTTCTAATATAGAACTAATTTCAAAGGGATGCAGTTTTGCATATATATATATATATATATATATATATATATATATATATATATATATATATATATATATATATACTATATATATATATATATATATATATATATATATATACTATATATATATATTAAAGTACTCACAATTCATGGATATTGTCTCGATATAGCCCTAACCTTTGATTATGGGCATTACAGTAAAATGTAAATTTTTCCCCAACTATTACTACTGAACATTCTTTTAAACATTTCTCACATCTCTTTTCTTGCAAATAATGCTAAAAAAACCTAGCAAACTCCATTCGTTTTGCCATATATCAAAATATATCAGTCAAATATTTCTGAACTTTTAGACTCAGACGTACACAAAATCATAGTTATAAAGCATTAGCTAAGCTTATACTGATTACTGAAGCGAGTTTTCTATCAATATTCTGTGCAAATGCAAGCGTTTTAACTAATCGATTTATTTTAAAATACCATATATTGTTCATTCCCATAAAATATCGAATGGACTTTTATTTTATTTTGGTGCTGAAATCTAAAATAAAAACTATATATATATATATAATATATATATATGTATATATATATCTCATATATATATATATATATATATATATATATATATATATATACTCATATATATATATATGTGATCAGTAATCTTCAATTATGTGAGGTTTTTGAAATAAACTCCTCATTAGTTACAGTACAGTATCGACAAATATGCCATATATATATATATATGGCTAAACTTAAGTTTGTCTGACCTGAAATCGATATTAATTTTAAGTTACAAATATCGAGGAAACCTATTTGGAATGAACTAGATGTTTTGACATGGGCTATATTCCTTTTGGGCATTATCTGACCTTTTCAAATTAAAATATATCTACATATAAATAATAAACGTCATTAATTTTTAACATCTGAGGAGTGAGGTCCACATTATTTTTTGTTTTTATTTTAATTTTTTTAACTTTAATTTAATTTAATAATTTATATAGTTTAACATTCTTGCAACATTTTGTTTCATAGTAGATAAAAAGGTTTGTGAAAAGTGTTAGAAAAAAAATGAAATTACGAAAATGATTTTATAGTTTGTTTATTAGTAGATAAAAAATTTGTAAAAAGTTGAAATTATGAAAATAGGAGGAAAGTTTTATTTTTGTTAATAGTAAACTTTTTGGCTCCAAGTATACTGTATCTGCAATATATATTTTTCAATATTAGAATGTCCTACAGTGATGCAGCACTTAATTATCAACATGTCTACGTTTACAGTGGCGATAAATCTCCATCTAGGTTGGGTCTGATGCTACAGGCAACGACGATCCGTCTAGATAGGTCATACTGTACGGCTTTTAAGTCTAGGTTTTGGATAAAGGTTTTGTTTTAAGAGTTTACACACACAATATATATATATATATATATATATATATATATATATATATATATATATATATATATATATATATATATATATATCAGTATCGAAGATATTATTGATATATCGAAGTCGAAGGTCAATTGAAACGCTATAATAACATATATTAATAACCTTATGTATATGTATATATATATAATAACCATAACTAATAACAACATATATATATATATAGGTAAGAGTGTCTATCTTTCGTCTGAGCTTTGATATTCAAATATTTTTTTTTTTTTTACAGTTAACCACCACTCTCACGGGCCGAGCCCTTTTCCAAGTTTTCATATATCAAGGTATATAAATATATGTATAATGAATTATATATATATATATATATATATATATATATATATATATATATATATATATATATATAACTATATATATCTATATATACTATATATATATATATATTAATAAATCTATGTCTACCTAACCAAACTTTATCTAACCTAGACTTAATAGCACCAAATTGCCCTAATGATTATGTAATCCCACAAGTACGCCCTAACCTAATGGATCATGGAAGCCTCCAAAGTACTACCTAACCTAATGGATTATGGAACTCCCAAGTTCGCCCTAACCTAATAGATTATGAAATGCCCACAGTTTGCCCTAACCTAATGTATTATGAAAGGGCCGAACTAGGGGTAGACAGATTTTATATATATATATATATATATATATATATATATATATATATATATATACCTATATATATATATATATATATATATATATATAAGTTCTTCTTCCTGGACTTTATAGTTTTCTTTGCAGCAT
>JABUQX010130997.1:20000-27579 GCA_015478945.1 Trachelipus rathkii | reverse complement strand
TGCTAAGACTGTGTAAGCATATCTTACCGAGCGGGCGTAAGCACAAATGACAAACAAAAAAACGATCTAGGTTCAGATAGATCACGAAATTATCAGATCAAATTGCGATATTACTCTTCAAAATTTCAAAAAATTTTCAAAAACTTTTTCCGAAAGGAAGCCACGCGATTGGTTCATAAACAAATTTCTATTTTTTTTTTTTAATTTTCATGTTACTCTTTATAGCACTTTATTTATTTCAACAGAATTAAATATTTTTACACAATATTATAATTCCTATTCAAATTTTTTTTAGCATGATAAATCAGTAAAAATATTTGTCGACAATAAAAATAAATTTTTGTTACCTATCAAGAAAAATTAAATTTGTTTTAAGTTTGGCGGAACACTTGCCGCGAAAAGAACAGTGAACACATACACAAGGTGATTGGTCCAAAAATATAACAATGGAGTTGAAATACTATAATTTTAATATATATTATATATATATATATATATATATTATATATATATTAGTATATATACTATATTTATATATTATATTAATAATATATAATATATTATTATATATATATGATATTAATATATAATATATATAATATATATATATTATATATATAATATATAAATATATATATAGTATATAATAAAAATATATATATCAGGTGGCTTTCCTCTCTTAGTCCGCTGTAGGTCCGCTAGTCCGCTCCGAGCGGACTACCAGCATAGGTGCGGACTAGCGGAGGTGCGGAGTCGTCAGGAAATTAGCGGACTTTGCACGTGCGGATCAAAAAAAGTTCCGCTCTTTTTCGCACCTTTTTAAAAAATGAAAATATAGTTTACTTATTAAGAATTCATAATTGGTTATAATAAAGAAATTATAATTTTTATTTTAAGTTTATAACTATTTATACTAATTATCTAAGACTTATTGTTTTTTAATAATTTTAAACTTCCAAAAAAATAAACTCAATCCTTATAGGTACAATATAAAATAAAATAAGATTTAAATTGATTTTTTAGAATTAAAAGCTATTACCCTCATCTATACTTATAATTAATTATTACTATAATAACAGGCAATATCTAAATATATTTAAAACCCAAAATATATATATATATATATATATATATATAGTATATATATATAATATATATATATATATATATATTATAATATATATATATAATATTATATAATATTATATATATATATATTATATATATATATATATATCAGAGGTGGGCAAGCGCAAATGAAAGCGCAAAAAGCGCAAAAAGCAATTTGCGCTTTAGGTAAAAAAATGTGCTTTTTTTGCGTTTGCGCGAAATTTCTAAAAGTGCGCTTTTGCATTTGCGCTCAACAACTTTTTTAAGAGCGCAAATGCGCAAATTTGCGCTCTATCTAAATAATTTGCGTTTGCGCTCTATCTAAATATTTTGCCATATATATATATATATATATATATATATAATATATATATATATATATATAATATATATAATATATATATATATTTATATATATTATTATATATATATATATATATATATATTTAAAATAATAATATTCATTTATCAAACAATAATAATAATAATAATATAATAATTATTTATATATTATTATATATTATTATATTATTAATTATTATTTTATTATTATTATTATTATATTTATTATTATTATTATTATTATTATTATTATTTTATTATTATTATTATTAGTATTTATTATTTGTTATTATTTAATTGATTGTTTATTATTATTATTATTATTACTATATTATTATATTATATATTATTATATATTATTATTATTATTTTATTATTTATTATTATAGCCAATTTACTTAAGTTTATTAGTTACTTGTGATATTAGCGATTAAACCTTTTTTGTTGCTTTTGTGTTTAAATTGGAATAAAACAGATATGATAAGTGCTTAAAGCGGAAAAAAGAATGGGCAAACGTGAAAGTCGTCTTAAGTGTAACTCTTGCAATTTTTGAGTGTGATGCCTCCTGTACTTCCAATGAAAAAAAAGCAGCCAAGATGACTTGGAGCACTTATGGCCCCATCTTATCAAGTACTTTCGGTCTGTTCAAAAGCAAGAAGGAGTATATTGTGGGCAAAAGAGTGATGTGCAAGGGAAAGATTGAATGCTCCAATTGTAAAAAAAAAACCTTCAAGCTTTTACAGGTACTGCTTATTTTTACCTTTTCCTTTAGTATCCTTTCAATTGCCCTGTGTACGTGGGCAATTGAAGGAGGTCAACAGGCGGTGCCGGAGTGCTATGCTCAACAGACCACGTGTAGACACCCAGCAAAGGACGTCAAAACCATCATTCTTCAGTCTATGTCGAAAATATTTTAAACAGAAGAGAGCTCTTGTTGCTTTATAACTACGGTAAGTGTTTTATTTAACTACATGGTTAACTATAAATGGCTGTCACAATTAAAACAGATTAAAAAACTAACAGCAATACAGTCCATACAAAAATTTCGAATTTAAATACCAAGTTTCATTTTGTCGTTAATTATCATTTCTCATCAAATATTTTGCTTCTAGATTTCAGCACATGACATTTTGGCCAATTAACATTTGGAGTCTGAGTTCTTTATGTCGAATTCCTGTCCTGCTTGAACTTCCGGATTTCCACTCTACCCTCCAGAAGAAAAGTGATTGAGGGATCTTGATTTCATGCCCATATTAGGAAGAGGCTGATTAACCAGCATTATTATAGCGTCAGTTATGTGGCCACAACCGCAGTCAGCTGGACTGGGACAACAAACATGAGTTTTCAGGGGATGACGGTTCCTGAATTAATTTGAATACTTTGAAGAGAGAATAAGTCTGTCCTTGCCTCTAGAGAGTTATCTTTGTTTCTCAAACCAGCACAGTCCTAGCCAACAATATTACGGATATTCATAAAAAAATTTGACATTGAGCATAAGGTCAGTAAAATCAGTATGAAATATAACGATAATGCCTGAAAAAAATTATAACTCCAAAGAATAAGGAAACAACTAAATTTAAAAAAATTTCTTCAGGTGCCTGCATTACAGCAGGTAATGATGCAAATTTCTGTGCAGCCTTTCGGGGTAGATGCACATGCAACGGGGTGACGAAAGAGGAAGAAGAACCAGACACCGATTGCAAGTAGTGGTGATTGCCTTGAAGGAGATGGAGAAAATTAGTGACACAGAGGTTCGGCAGACAAAATCTCTCCAGCTAGAAAATTTGCTTGAAGAACATGATGCCACTTAGCCTAACTAAACATGGCCGTTGCATTTCCTACACATTAAACATCTTGGCTACTAAGGATGTTTCAAATGTTTCCCGCTGGTCCTCTGGTACCAAGATCCATTTAATAAGACACTTACCAAACCACAGGAATTGTGGAATGCCCAAACAGGAAAACTACAACTGCTGCGAGAATTAAGAAGGAGTTGGGAACAAAGCTTAAAACACCAAGTGTTAATCGCTGGAACTCCCTACACGATTCTATAAAAGACCTGTTTAAGAACCTTGATGGTCGCAGGACACAAATCAACAACATTTGTATGGAGCAAAGCCTTGTCTTCCAGTATTTAAATAAAAGTGATAAAGGAAGTAATGCGGAGTACATCGAAATAATGGCGCCTATTGCCGTTAGGCTTGATATGTTGCAGCAGGAAGATGCTGAAGCGGAGATTGGTTACTATTTGCTAATCTCTTCCTCCTCAGGACAAGACGGGGGAAATGCAACGAGAGTGGAAAAATTTAACTATGCCAAAACTTAGTCAAACTACTTTGCTAAAGCAACCAAAGGCAAAAAAAGGGAAAGAAAAGAGCTTTGAACCGAGGTTTAGCATTATCTTTGATGATTTTGATTTGCTTATGGCAACAGCTCTGCATCCTTACTTCAAATCGGAGTGGTACGTAGGTTAAATGAGGGAAAGTACTAAGCTACCAAGACCAGAATACTGGAGGAAATAAAGTGTAATATTGGAGCGAATCGTTCTTGTAAACATTAAGGCACTGAAGGTGATGGACGAATCTGAATAGTGACCCAATAATGGTGAGTTATTTTTATAATTTGGAGCAAACTTCAAGCATCTCTTGTATTTATAATTATATTATATATTATATATTATATATATATATATATATATATATATATATAGTATATCACTCTCTATATATATATATGGATATGATATATATACTATATATATATTTATATATATATGATATATACTCAAAAACAAGAATCCGCTTAAAATGTTATATACATTATAATATATATATTAATACATAGTATATATATATATACGTATATATATATATATATATATATATATATATAAATATATATATATATATATATAGTATATATATATTATAATATATATATATTTATTATATATATAAATATATAATATTAAAATTTTATATATTATATACAATTTATACACTTCAAATAAATTCACAATACACTGACATAATGTTCAAATGAAACTTTAAAAAAGATTTGAGTTCTTGATACCATTTCTAAATATTTCAGAATGTGAAGGGCCCATATATCAGCCGTCACCTCTGGAGGAGAAAGTTGGGACAAATTCTTGGATAGCCTGGTCTGCAGTAAATGTGTCACTCACAGTACCCCTCTCACTACGAACCTGTTTCCGGTTACATGCGTGGAATACCAGGAGGTCTCGAAGTGGACTTGTTATAGATAATACCCCATTACCCAGCTCAGCGGCCCGTAGAAAGGTTGTTTTCAAGGGCTCTGAGTTCTAAGAGGCAAAGAGGGCCAGCCATGGATCCGCAATTTATTGAAAATTTTTAATCTTTAGTAAAGGGAATATGACCCCTTATTCAGAATGCAAAGGATGAGCGAGGAGGAACGATCGCACAGATAATTGAATAAACATTTTAACTAAAATCTTTCTCATTTTTTGTTAATATTATTTGCATCTTTTCAATTAAATTTAAAATAATTCTCATCATTAAATACTTGCGCTTTATTCATTTTACTTTTTTTGGCTCTTAAAATGTGTGGATTTTTAAAAAAAATTTGATTTTTGGACATGTGCGCTTTGCGCATGCGGACTAAATTTTTTGAAAAATTAGTGCGCTTTTGCGCTTGGCGGACTAATGTTTTTCACTTTGCGCTTTTTGAGTTTGCGCTTTAAAGTTTAAAATTTGCGCGCCACCCTACTCGCTATATATATAAATATATATTATATATATAATATATATATATAATATAATATATATAATATATATATATATATATTATATATATATATAATCATATATAGTTATATATATATATATATATATATATATATTATAATATATATATATATTATAATATATATAATCTGGGTATACACAGAACTGATTAATTTTATTGTATATAATATATATATATATAATATACTAATATTAGTATATATAGATATAGAAACACTAAATACTCTATTATATATATATATATATATTATATATATATAATAATATATTATTATATATTAGTATATTATTTAGCTACCGAGCTGATACGTAGCATTAGCATTGACTCTGCAGGAGTCGAGGCTTTCATGAATTCTACTAAAGTCTTGGACGAAATAGACCTTATGGGTGGACAGGGTGGTCAAATTATTTCAGAAGGGAGGCAGAATGTTTAGGTGAGGACCTTAAATTAACAATGGATGCTGGAAGTGAATTAACACTGCACTCCTTCCTCACCAAGGAACATCATATCCCTTTCATGCATCAGGCAGAATTTGTTGACATCTTGTTCAGTATTATAATTACCACCTATTCCCTAGTTCGCGGCATGTTTAGAGCGGAATACTTTAGTATTGTGGGGATATTTTGAGGCAAAGAGGTCAGCCTTAACTGCTTTTAATTTTGAGCAGCTAATATTTTTGAAAGGTAATATGGATATCTTGTCCTTTGAAGACGACATATTGAGGAGGAAGTGGAAAATTTTGAGATTTTGTAAATATTCATTCAATTTTTCAATATATTATAAATAAATTTGTGTCAAGGAATATACATATTATTTAGTGGTACTATTAAAGATCTTTTGTGACGAAGTCGCACATTGATTGCGGTGAGACGTAGCGGACGTGCGGACTTCGAGTAGCGGATGGGGTTTGATGGGTACATGATACTGTGCAGACGGAGCGCTAGCGTACTACGTTTTGTTTGAGGTGCGGAGCGCCTGCGGCTAGCGAGCGCACTACCCCTAAATGAGCGGGTTGCCCACCTCTGATATATATATATATTATATATATATATATATATATATATTTATATATATATAGTATATATACTATATACTTATATATATATTATATATATATATATTATATATAATTAAATAATTAAATTAAGTTTATATATAATATATATATAATATATTATATATATATATATATATATATATAGTATTAAAAGATGTACCGGAACCAGGTTCTGGCTGGAACCTCTATCTTTTGGGTGTTCGGTTCCGGCCGATTAGCTGTTCCCGGGGGGGGGGGGATGGAACTAACCAGAACTTTTTCGTGAATTTTTCAATGTCTTTCCTAATAAAATTCAGTATTGATTTTGTCATTTACTCAGTTATGATTATGCATACAAAATAATATAGAAAATTGATTTATGTGAACAAATATCATGATAAATACTTCGACTCCTATACTTTTTGAAACTTTAAATATGAATAAATATTTTCCACACTCGAACCGGTTAGCTTTAATACTCCTAGAACGGGGTTGGGATTTTTTTATTTTTTTTTATTTTTTTTTACAAAATTTCTTTTTTTAATTTTATTATTTTTTAAAAATTAGTTAATAATCCTAATTTTTACCTTAATTAATAATGTTTAGTAAATATAATTATTTAGTTTAATTAAGTTTAATTTAAACTCTATATATATATATATATATATATATATATACTAGTAATATATATATATATATATATATATATATATATAATATAATATTATAATATATATATATATATATATATATATATATAATATAAGATATATTAAATAATATATACAATATAGTGTATTATAATATCTTAAACGTACCTCTAATTTATATTAATTTCTTTATTAAAATATGACTTGAAACAACATTGATGAATTAACTTATGTAGATGAAATTATACTTATCATTAATTAGGTTAATAGGCTAGGAGTATTATTAATTTAGCAAAAAAAATTTGCCTAAAAAAAAATAAAATCTGATGATTTTTTATATAAAATAAAAATAAGTAAAAAAATCATTGATTTAAATATTTGATCTTTTTGTCAAATCCTGCTCTAGAATCTAGACCTGGAGATAAATAAAATTTGTACAGGGTACTGTTATTATTATTATTGATTATTATATTATTATATATATTATTATATTATTATTATATTATTATTTATTATTTTATTATTATATATTATATTATTAAAAGAAATTAACTTTAAAGTAGAAACTACTACAAAAGAAAATATTAACCAAACTGTTTAAGCAAAAAATGTGTAAAATTTTTAAAACAAAAATTCCATAATGTTTGGCTTACTT
>JABUQX010130997.1:0-15000 GCA_015478945.1 Trachelipus rathkii | reverse complement strand
TCACCCGACTATTTGGACAGGGTCGAGTCAACGGCAAAAAGGCTTATAAAACTGTTCTGTACTTTCGTTCACTGACCCTCTATCTTTGCGAGGGCGATGTTGGTGCTTTATCTCTATCTATAGTATCGCACGGCAATGCTCGACGGGGACTTATCACTTCGCGTAACCACCACCTTTACACGCCTCGTAGCACAATAGTGTGTATCTGCGCACGAGTATTGTGTTGACATTGGTACTCCAGGCTAGTTTGCTTGTGGTGCTTCTCTTCTTTCCCCACCACCTCTGTTTTGTGGATTCTCTTCCATCTTCCGTATTTCCTACTGAATTTTTATCTCCTCACTTTAAAGCCTACGTCTGTGCTTATCTGCGTAATTTGCGCTAGAGGATGAACTTTTGAGATGACTACACCCCTCCTTGAATAGGCTCTGCCCGTGAGTGGTAAGTGACAACTGTAAAAAAAATCCTTGAATGGCAGATATGTGGCAAATGAACTGAATCTCCTTTCCCCCCATCAAAACATCATTTCAGATTATCCAGAAGAATCGTTTACTCTTTTTCAACATTTACCCTCAGATGGATCATATGTCGCACCACACAAATTTTGACCTTTTCAAACTTAAAATTTCAACCTTTAGACTTCTAGTACTCACACAGACAAAATCTACCATAGCTCTCTACCACAACGCACTCATCAGATTGCAAATCCTTCTTTCCCCCTTTCATTCCTTGCAAACACAAACACATTTCACACCGACCACCACCATTTTTCACCGCTTTCCTATCATCTCCCTTGTTCAGTCACAGAGAGCAAATCAAATTTGCCCTTTCTAAATACATCCATCACCTCCCTCCTCATCTCCTCAAATTTATTCCTCTGACATTCATATACAGATACGATTCCATTTTTTAGCATTCCTGGCAAAAGATAAGTGGTAGCTGCAGGCAGCCACACCTAACTAACCACCGTCCCTTAGTTCGCTTCTAGACACACAGCGGACATACGATGTGGGCAATTTTATCTCCTTACCGTAATGATATAATGGATTAGGATGTTCTGGCAAATTATTTCTAGAGAGGTGGGTGGATATAAGTAATGTGTATATGATGATGTTGTCTGGAGGATGAGTGTGGATATGAACGCATAACAGAAAGGCGAACCATGTAGGCACTGGAATGTCATACATTACCATAAGCAATATTATGTTATATTATATATATTATATATTATATATATATATATATATATATATATATAATATATATTATATATATATATATATATATATCTATAGTATATATTATATATATATATATATATTATTATTATTATTATTATTATTATTATTATTATTATTATTATTATTATGTATTATTATTATTATTATTATTATTATTATTATTTTTTTTTTTTATTATGCCTATTTTTAAACTATTCTTTTCCTGATTATTACACATTATTTAAAATCTTAAATATTTGTTCACAATTAATCGGCAAAATATCGGCGAAATTTGCGATGACGATTTGGCAAAAAATATTGCGATTTTTGCCGATGACGTGACGATTTAATCGTCCACTCTATAATTTTATAGGAAAATATCCCAAACTCATTCTTTCACAACTCGCTTAATATATCTCATCTGCTAGGGCACCTCTATTCCATTAAACATCCCCCAAATCACATTAACTTGCATTTTTAGACTTAGATAGATAGGAATCCTCACGTTTAGGCCAACATAACAATACGTAAATATGCAAGTTAACACAGGCTATCTCGTAGAAATTAGTCTATTCACCCCAATTAAGCAGGATGGCCACTTTTTGGTTCAGATCCTGTTAGGAAATAGATGTGTTTATCCAACATATAAGTTGACAATTGTATCAATCCATCAAGTCACTGTCAGAAATTTAAGCAAGAGAATGTCCTGTAGATACAATGTATAATACAATAGGAGGGAAAACATTTTGGGCTTGACAGAGGGAGAGGGGTTTTTATTGATCTAAACTTAAGTTCATTGAGAAGGGATGATGCCCAACGAGTGAGATGGGACAGCATTATTTGGGTTTGATAGTCCAAAGTTATTGGATATGCAGAGATCGATTCTTTAGTTTTGGAATGTTTTCATTGATGGACAACTCATCCTGGAGGTCGGCGTGGGGGGTGGGGGAGAATGTGTGCATATGCATAGAATTAGTATTATGGAAAATGTAGGTAGAAATATTTCCGTCCTTTTTACAATTATCTCATATAAACAGCCTACAATCGCACTCTCACTGGATTTACGTACTGTATTGCTGATTACTCGCAGCAATACATCAATTACTAAAGTTAAGCATAATAATTGATATCATATAATTCTAATTTACTCCGCACGCTCACAATAGGAATATACTAACAATAGACGTCTACGGTGTAAGTCAGTCAAGCAAATTCAACATCACTGATAACACCATCCATTACCAAACCCCCAAAACCGAAAAGAAGCAAAACAAGCCATATACAAACAAAACCAAAGCTGAATAGTTGAATTATAAAGTCAACCTATCCACCTCCGACATGCAATATTTCAGGTCAGATTCTAGCCTCGTCGATATTTTTTCTATCATATTGCTAGTGCGCGCTCTGAAGGTGGACTGATGTGAATATGTTTCGCTAGACAAAGAGAGAAAGAATGATGCTAATTTAGAAAAAGTGATTACTAAAAATACAACTGACAAGTACAACAGATGACCTGCAGCCCAACGTGGTCATATACAATAGTAAGTGAATTACTTGGAAGGTTTTAAAGAGCAATTTTCGAGTTCAGATATAAAGTAGAATGATAGGATGGGGCGGGTATATAACCCGAGCAAACGGGTACGTGTTATTATCCTGAGAAGCTTCTATATTGTGCAATGGTTCACTTATTCTAAAATATTGGATTGTAATATGTGGATGCCAGCAGGCAGAGTGATGCATATATTTAGGAGCGGATATGTCGTCTGTATATTATTGTGTTTCTTTATGTCAATGACCAATGTTCCAGCTAGTGTTTTCAGTGCATTTAAAATATTCAATTTACCATCGATGCGCCTTTTGAAGTGATATTGTTTAACGCTCCAATTGGGTTGTGAATGTCGTATGCTCTGCAAAATCATGGGATCAAAAGGGTTCCTTAATTTCCTAGCAGGTGGTTTGTGATTTTTGATGTAGGAATATGAATTTATTGTATTGATGAGGAAATTAACTGGACCAGTGAGCTTTAGATTCTCTTCACCAATAATGATCTGGCGAGTGTCCCGGTGAAAGTAGTAAGGAGTATAATAAGAATGGAATTGATGAGTTGCCTCAAAGTCATTACGTTATTGTTAGACCCCATTTTACAAGTTGTCTAAATATATATTTTGAAGTCTTGCTACTATACTTTTTCGAGAGGGATTTTGAACTATTTGATTGGTTAGATCATCAGAATATATGGTTTAAAGGACCTCTTTTATATTTACTTCTTAACATAGATGAATTAATAACTTTATTATATACAATTAAAATCAAGAAGATTCTTCTTTCATTTATTTTCTCAAACATCCTTTGAGAAGTACTTTTAAATACTATCTATTATGGTATCAATATCTTTTAAATGGAGACACAAATATTTGCAGACATCTTTAAACTACCGTACTTTATGGTCATTTGTACAAAAGCTTTTGCTAATTAAAGAAGTAAAATATTTTAATAGTAGGTTATAGAAAAATTTCTATACCATATAATATATACAATAATATTTAGGATCAAAAAGATACTGTATGTTACAGTTTATAATATAAATATGATTTCAAATTGAATGTTACAAATTAGACTTTCCTTCCCCTGAAAAACATGCTTAGTTCCTTCAATCTTACCTCATATCTCTTATTTTCAAAAAGACAGATTATTCTTGGAACTCTGTGCTGTAATATTTCACAAGAATATAAGAAAATAGAGGTGGTTAGAAGTCACATGAGCCAATCAATACAGTCCCAATCATAAAGCTGAACTAACTTATATTTTATAATTTAAATTTTCATCATTCTGCAAATTACCTTAACCACAACTTTTCATAATTTTTTAATACATTGCTACACATGCAATATATTAAGCTAAATTCTAAACAAGCGTAAACTAAGCTAACATGCAAACTAAGCCACGAACACTCCAAGGATTATCAAAAATACCCACCAATCTAAGGATAACTACAAACCTGCTAATTAAGCTTAATCATGATACACTATATGATACCCAAACTATGCATATAGCTACCTATCCAATTCTTTCTTAAATGTTGCAAGTGAATTACAATCAATAAATTCCTACAAAAAAAAATATAATAAAATAAAATAAAAAAACCAAAAATTAATATCTGTATTACTGAATGAGTATTTCTTATATCAAGATAGCATGACTTCTTTTTATATTTTTTATTATTCCCTTTTGGTTTCCTTTCTGTGGTCTGTGGTCTACTATAAAGACTTTATTGATATCAGTATTATTAAGATATAAATATTTTGTAAACTTTTTATATCTGCTTAAAAAAATAACTTTCCAATAGGAAATATTAATAACTCCCGCAGCCTCTATTCATAACTTATGCTCTCAAAGCCAGAAATAACCTGTTGCCTCTTAAGTTAAACTATCGCAGTGTCAATATTCTGCATATTATACTTATAAATAAACAAATGCTAATACTACTGCATAATACACTATTAAATTAGGCACAAGATTGCGCCCCTCATCAAGGAACAGATATCAACCCTTTCTTTGGCAAGGGATTCACAGTGCACACAAACAAAACTCAACATTCTAATATAATTAATAGCTAACTGTTATAAAGCTCATCCAAGACCATATTAATTTCATGACACCCTCATGATTTTCATGAGAAATAAGAAATGCTTAAAATGATCTGAAATGAAGGAGAAAGACAAAAAAAAAAATAAAAAAATAACGAGAAATTATCCTAAAAAAAAAGTTACGACTTAGTAATGTGCAATTGTGACAAATAAATTATGTGGAATCACGAACATTTACTCTATGAGGGTTCTACCCACTCTAATTATACCCCCACTACTCATATTATGTGCTAGAAAAACTGTAAGAAAATATAAAAAGTAAGGATGACATCTGTCGCAACATACAAAACTTGACAAATAATACAAAAATTACCTGCACGACCATGAATTTATTTTTAATTTCTTAGAAGGTTCTGATTTCTCAAGATTTATTTATACTTTTTCTATTTATAACATTCGTCAGACTCAGTGTGCGAAACTAATTTCCCACTTATATAGTTTCATCGTGAAAATGTGAATCTTAGAGAGATTAAAATTTTGAAATTATACTTTGAATCATCGCGGCTCAAGGGCTATTAATGGATCTCTCGCTCGCTCGCTCTCTCTCTCATGCAAGCAATTTAAATATTTTTTGAATACCATCATTTTAAGTGTATTTCTCATGATAGTTAATATACTATAATACTTATAAAACTTATCATACTAACCCATGTACATCACTCCGGATGTGCGTCAGGCGCGAGTAGCGCGCCAGGGGCTTCCCTCCTGCTATGTTCTTAAATGATAAGAGATAGCCAGGATATAGGCCTCCTCTAAAAAAGAGGCATAATAATCTGCCAACGCCATAACCAAAGAAGACCCCACAACGTGGCACTCTCTCTCCGCGCAAATAGTAACAGCCTCTCCAAAGTTGTTAAAACCTCCCAGTAGACTTTTTATTTTTTGATCTCCATTCCAGTATTAAGGTCTCATTGGCAGAGCCTCTCCTCGGACGTTCTGGTCCCTATAATATGCTTTGTTAGGTATACACAAAGAAATCTATGTATCATATCTGTTCGCATATTCTCTCATATATATCGGCATATACCTTAAGCTAACCCTTAATATTTCCTCCCTATTTCTAATATATAAAGAAATATTAATAAAATTTAGTGATAAATCTAAATAAGTGTACTAACCTATAACTTACTACTTATATACCTATCTATATAAGTATACAAGATATTGATTTTCCAATATATCATTATTTTAGAATAATAATAATATTATCTATAATAATAATATATATATATATATTATCATTATTATATATTTTATAGCTACCTATCTATTAAGTATAATACTATATCACCTCCTCAATTGGCTATTAGATAAATACATATAGTACAGTCCCAGACTTACTATTAAAATATTGAATTTAGTCCACCTCCTCTCCCAACTTATTTATCTATAAGATAATATAATATATGCGTAATAGTTCGGTTAAGGTTAATTAGTTATCAAATACTATTGTTTATTTCGGATATATCGTATGTTTTATAGGTTATGGATATTGATTTGATTAACCTACATATATTAAAATAATTGGTTTTAGTTCGAACACGTTAAGAGTGGTTCAATTGAGACTACTTTTGGCTATAAATTATTACATTTAATAATAATTTATTAAAAAATAATTAATATTTGTTTATTATATAGTTTTAAATATTATTAATATTAACTTTATAATCCTATCGCAACAAAAATTTTTAAATTTTTCATTTAATAAAATTTCAACATTTGAAATATATCAGTATTATATTTATATTAATATTTTATATTATAATTATATATTAATAATATATATATATATAGATATATAATATATATATTTATTATATATATTAATATATTATATATATATATATATATACTTATTATATATATTATACCGTATGAACGGGGCTCATCTTGAGATCCATGTGGATGGCAAAAATGTCAGGGCGTCCACGTGGGGCAATGTCGGTGGTCCAGTGCCTTCAAAGACCTAGCCTATACGATGTGAATAATAATTATATTTTCTTATATCGCATGTATCAAATAATTGGCCTAATTTTTCATGTTCTTACTGGTCCTTATAAACTTTGTTTATGATTTACTCGTTTTAATTTTAAGTCCATTAAATTTTGTGAATTGTCATCTTTCTTTTTCTGAAGCACTTTCAAATTCGCCCCGGGCGCTAAATGTGATAGGCTAAATATCGCTGGAAGAATCATACAGGTCAAAATAATGAGCTTCGCTACTACAATTATTGGGTACCCAAGATTAAGCTACTTAGAAAAATAAAGTCTCTGATAACCATTAATGGGCAATCGTTGGAGTCATTGCAGGCAAGGACGATAATATATGTTTTATTATAAAAATGTAACATGGTGCAATTCGGTCAGGTTTAAAATATTTGCGCTTCCTGCGGCTCAATACTTCAGGGGTCCACACTGGAGAGATCTTCATTAAATTTAAGATTTTTTAATAAACATACTTTTAACGAACATAACCGCTGTCGAAATATAGGAATGTTTAAAATAATTCTTTACAACTGTGGTAGGTCTTTAACGTAGCCCGAGCAAATTGCAGTTAGAAACCTCACATTGTGTAGCAAAAGTTCGCTTGCTGCATCGCGACTCGTCAATGGTCAGAGAAGGCGTTCC
Source organism: Trachelipus rathkii (assembly GCA_015478945.1). Taxonomy (NCBI): domain Eukaryota; kingdom Metazoa; phylum Arthropoda; class Malacostraca; order Isopoda; family Trachelipodidae; genus Trachelipus; species Trachelipus rathkii. Next base: position 7,509 of record JABUQX010130997.1, on the reverse strand, counting down.
GTCTACTCGCGCACTGTTGTTGTCTACTAAGGAAAGCCTCTAGGTCAAGAGGCAGTATCCGTGTTCTTGCCATCGGTCCATGGGTGAGCCAAAATAATCTGTGTGGTATGTCAATGAAGACTCTGTGCCTATGTAGGCTGTTTAGCTTTCTTCATGCCTAACGTGACTGGGTAAAGTTCTTTAGTGGAGCGGTAGCGTTTTTCTTCTGGCGGATTTACCATGTTTAAACTTGTAGTAATTGATACTTAAATTGATTGGCTCTCATCTGTTTGAACTCTATCCACGTCTCTTTGTTAATTCACTTATCTATTAATAATATAAAAATTGGATTACTCTGGTCCAAATCCCAAACAAAATATGCGTCCACTAAATTGCCAAAATTTCAGGTCGTATAAAAACAATACTCACTCTATGGATCCTCGTTACACCTTTTTATAGATTTTTTTAACTTACAACTCTCAGTTGCGGCTGCATTGACAAAAAAAAATCGACACTTGGACAGGCTTTTAATAAATGTACTCAACAATATTATATGTACAAATGTACAAATATATACATATGTGTATGTTTACATACACATATGTATATCCATAAGTAAAAAAAATCAATGAAGAATATAAATAATAAATCTGATAAAAATGAAAAAAATAATATAAAATATATATATAAAAATAAAGAAAATAACGTTATATGTAAAAAAATAATAACTTTATATGAAAAAAAATAACTTTATATGTAGCTAACAAAATAATAACTTTATATGTAAAAAAATAACTTTATATGTAACAAAATAATAACTTTATATGTAAAAAAATAACTTTGTATGAAAAAAATTAAATGTAAAATATAATAACTTTATATGAAAAAAAATAATAATTTTATATGTAGAAAAATAATAACTTTACAAAAATCTTTAATATTTTTTTTTTATTTAAATTTGTTTCAGAAATTTATTTAATAATTATTATAAAAGAATATATTGTTTTTCTTTCACTGAATTTACTGATTGAGGTTCACAGTTTACAGTTTGGTAACAAAACAAATTTAAGTGGAAGAATATTCTAAAATTTACTTTTGAAAATTTTTATCTTTATTACCCTGAGTAATTTAGAATAATTTCACTTTTTAAATAGTGTTTAAAAAAAATACTTTACTTTTATTATATGTTATTTTAGAATTTACAGACGTTACTCTAAGTAAGAGGTCTTATGGCTATATATCTACAAGCTATTATTGTTATTATTATTGACGAGAAAATTCCTTTGGTGTTGGCAAGCTTCTGGCTGTAAAGGATGTAAGTGAATCTATTTTTCAATGAAATTTTTAGGATGTTGATGAGGGACTTTAAATTGTAATTTTTTTCTTTTTAGTTAAATATAGAAGAATTACGTGTTTAGGTTTTTAGTACCTTTATTGAAGATGACATCTCTGACATAGGTCTTCTCTTACTTTTAGTAGAAAAATTGGGCCCTCAGAGGACTCACTTAATTTTTGAATGTATCCGCTTTTAGGATGGAACAGCGCACTTCAAATCCAGAAAAGCTTCTCAATCCGGAACCTGAGAATGAAAAATAAAAATTAAGTCTGTCAAGAAATCTCCTTCATCTCACCAGCAATTACAGTTTATTAAATTTATTAAAGAATTCAGATAATTAATATAATAAAACTCTTTTACTCTAATCTCGTACACATCCGAATTCAGAAATACTCAATTTGATTTATTTAATTTAATTTGATTTAATTGACTATTTATAACTACTTATCAATTCAACTTCTAACTTTAACTGCAAAGATCAGCAAACAAATTTAATATTTATTTTTATTTACTTTTAATCTATATTATTTTTATAATATTAGGATTATTACTTTATCATTTCTATTAATCAACTTAGTAAGAAAACAAAAACAACAAAACAATCTATAGTACCCTTTATAGGGAATAACAGGGCACTATTCCAAATCCGTCGGCGTCCTTCAATAATGTAGATAATCAATACTATTTTTTTTTGTATTTTTCTCTCCTCTCTAGTAGGAGGTTAACTCTCTCGTCGAGTTTTCTTCAGTTGTTAATTATCTGTGGGGTAGGAAAATAAGACATAGATGAAATCCGTCTCATTCCTCCCCACCCGTCAATTCCAGTATTGATGCACAAGGGAAATGCTTTTCTTCATTTAAAAAATTAATTTCTTTAACTTCAATTAATTTCCTATATTTATTTCTTTCAAAAGTGTTTCTATCTTTTTTTTAATTTTTCTTTTTAATTTGTCTTTTTACCTCGCGCCTTTCTTTCTATCATAAATGGGAAAACTATTGGTAAGTCCTGACACGGCCCCCGCGACCGAGTATAAGGACGAGTATTGCTATCTCTTTTCGACGTAAGCTCCGTTAGCCGTTCAATTACCAATCTATCTACGCTTTCAAAACCTTCAAAGGATAACTCATCAGGAAGAACTTGCGGATCATCTTCATCTTGTTCGTGTGCTAAATATGCCTCTTCTTCGGCTTCTTCAGATAGTGGTATTCCCACTATTGGAGTTGAATACGCTTGAATGCGTTCCTCAAAGGTTTTGTCAGTGGGGTAAGATTCCCTCAAATTTTCTGGGGGAGCTCTCATGGCTAACCCTAAATTTATCTTTTCCTGCTCTTTTAACAGTTCTACAAGTTTTCCTTTAATGGTGGCTAATATTTCCTCATCAATAGTAAATCCTACAAATGAGTCATCATCATCATCGTCATCATCCATATCAAAATCATTCATGTCATCATGTTCAGTGAATGGTACTTCCACTTCTTCGTTTTCGAAAATTTCTTCAACTCTATCTTCATTATCCAACATTGGCTCTCGATTTTCATTTAACGCATATCTTTGGAATGTCGGGTTATTCATCAAATAATCAGGGGGCATTTTCCATATTCTTAACTGCCGATGGTGAGCTCGATATTGTTTTCCGTCCTCTGAGGATTTTATTACATAGGTGACCTTGTTATCATTCACTTGGATTATTTCATAAGGGCCACTATATCTCGGATGGAATTTATTTATCGTCAGATTTCCGGGAAGATGAACTTTTAAGCCCACCATCTGATGTAATTCATAAGGTACAAATCTCTGGTGACTATCTGACCAACGTTCTTCCTCAACAGGCAAAGGAAGTCCTGTATGTAATTCATGCGCCCTCTTTAGTATATTTTCACAGGGAGTTATATTAGTTTCTGAATGAGTGGTGTGATTGTAAATTAGCAAAACCTGTGACAACTCTTCATCCCACTTATTTGACTTCTTTATGGACATTCTATGGTACCTGACTAAATAGTTGCCGATTTACCCGCTCCGACAGCTCCATTGGAGGGTATGCGTGTATAAGGATAGTCCAGGTATTTGTTGTTAATCTGTTGTCGTTTTAAAAAGATCTTCAAAATCTGGCCCTATAAATTCTCTGCCGTTGTCTGCTTAGAAGACGTTCTGGGTAACTTTTGTAGAAATGCGCAATTTTCGATGTTGAAAATTGCTTTTGCACGTTTAATACTTTGTTTATTCCTCCCAAGGAACCACAGACCCACCCACCTTGTGTATAGTTGATCCACCATCACTAATGGCATAATTATTCCCTTGCGGTTGAACAAAGGGAATTGTTTATCAGATCCATTCGCCACCAAGTTCAAAAGGTCTTGAAGTATTATTTTTAGTGTAGGGGGGGGGATGGACGTACAGCGATATTAGAGATCTTACATGCTTGGCACTTATAACAGGTGGTGGCGATATCATTACAGATGGTTGTTATTTTAGGATGCCATATCCAATTTATTAGCAGAGAATGTAACTTGTGTTTACCTATATGGGCGAACATCCAATGTGTTTTTATGGCCACTTCAGTCAAATAATAGTGTGGGACAATCAGTGCAAACTCCCCTGTGGAAAACTCTCTATACAGCCGACCATTCCTTAAATATATATATTTACTTACACGTGCGAAAGGTTTCAGTGGCCCATTGAAGGGCAATTTTTGTAATATCGCTCTTTTTAGGCGTCTTAATATATAATCTGTTTTCTGTAACTCGTCAATGTTATCATGGTCAATTTCTAAGGGATCGATGATATTATCCTGATCTATTACTATTTGATGTATTCGAGGATAACCCATATCTTTTTCTACCTCCCCACCGGTGTTTTGGGGACTACTTGTGGTGATGTTTTCAATACTAGTCGGTGGATTTACTTCAGAAATTCCCTTTTCTTCCATCGATTCATCCAACAATGTCCATTCCGGGAATACCTCAGGTGTTATCAAGTTAGTACTTGCTGTTTCGTATCGTTATTCAGTTGCATTTTGCTGGGGCACCAAAAGATTGTAGTGCACTCCACCACAACACAAAATATGGCAAATATTCTTTTCAGTATCTTTCCCGAACTTTAAAGGTTTTGAGTCTCCATAGTACACCCAAACCTGCAAATGGTGTAACTTTGCAAAGGCCATTATCGCCTGTGTCATGGGAAACTGACCCAATTGTCTCATAAGATGTAATTGCTTAGTTACTTGCCTGGCATCTCTTCCAGCTGGTAATCCATACTCACCCCTATTTTCCAACAATTCTTTAACCACTTCTTGTCTTATTTTTAGATGATGTTCGATCGAACCATATAAAGCAATTGAGCAAGCTTGGAACAGGGAATCACCTCCTCCAGGAACTTTAACCTCCGAAAAATCTCCTGGAAGGGTATTAACCGGATAAACCTCCTGTTCATCAGATGTTTCACTTATCGGTGATCGAGATAAAGCATCAGCCACTATATTTTCTTTTCCTGGTATATACCTTAGCTCATAGTCTATATCATTGATTTCTTCAAGCGTGCGAGCTACACGTGCGTTCACTAACGGCATGCTATGCAAATATAAAAGTGGCTGATGATCAGTGTAAATGACTACTCTTATTCCATAGAGGAAAGGTTTTAATGCCTTCACAGCTCATCATATTCCAGCAACTTCCTTTTCAGTGGTACTATAGCGTTGTTCGGCCTTGTTAAACGTTGTGGAGATGAAAGCTATAGGACGTTCTTCCCCGGTTTGGATCTGGGAAAGACACGCTCCTGCCCCGATGTCGGAGGCATCCACATACAATAACAACGGTGTTGCTTTCTCTGATCGATCTGGATACGACAGGATCTGTGGTGATGTTAATGCTTCTTTCAACGCCTCAAAGGCGCCTTGACATGGTTCTGTCCATTTTAGAGTCTTGCTACTCAATAGTTCAAAAAGTGGTTTGGCTATCTCTGAGCAATGAGCGATGTGACGCCTATAGAAATTGACCATGCCCAGAAACTGCCGCAATTTCCTGACGGTGGTTGGTACTGGAAACTGCATTATGCCTTGCAAATTGTTTTCTAAGGGGATCATACCGTGTTCAGACACTCTATGACCCAAATACTGGACTTCTTTTCTTAATAGGAAAGTTTTGGCTGGTTTTATTTTGAACCCAGTTTCTTCAAACGCGGATAGTACCTTTTCTAAGATTTCCAGATGCTTCTCAAACGTTTCATTATAATGAGGACATCATCCAGATACACCATGCACTCATTCCATGGTATATATGCGCCAGAGCATATCTCATCCCTCGTTGGAAAGTGGCAGGGCCGTTCTTTACTCCAAACGGCATGCGTAAAAATTCCCAATGGGACAATGGAGTGGTAAAAGCCGTTTTTTCGATGCTGGTCTCCTCCATTTCCACCTGATAGTAACCTTTAATTAAATCTATTGTGCGTGAAATATTTCAGCCCTGAGACTTAAACAACATATCAATCAGATTTGGGATAGGAAAACTATCTCCCTTTGTGATCTTATTCAATTCCCGGTAGTCGATGCACAATCTGATTGAAACATCTTTCTTTCTAATGGGTACCACTGGGGGAGTATGGGGACTTGCTCCGCTGGATAATTCCTTCATTTTCCAATTTTCTACAAATCTGCCTCGATTTCTCTTGAGGCATGGGGGGCGCTTGTAAACCTCCTTGGACTGGCACTTGCACTGGAACTTCAGTCGGGTCTCGATCTTATGCTGATAACAATTTGTTGCAGCCCACATCAGGAATCTTTCCCAAACTCGAGCAGAAGGATACCGCATCATCAATTCAATAACCTGATTCCTTTGGTCCTCTGTTAACTCTGCCTCATTTAGCCTAAACGCTCTCAACAAATTTTCGGGATTCCACTCGGAGTATTCATTAGGATTTTGATCATTTAGTTCTACTACATTCACAGTGGGATCCTCCACCGTATAAACTTCTTCCACTTGGCCTACAATCGTTCCCTTTTTTAATTTCTTAGTCGTTTCACTAGTATTTTGTAATATTACCAAGGCTTTATTGTTTGAAAAATTTACCAAAGAATGTTCAAATTTGATATCTTTAGCCAATCCCCGCCAAGCCTCCACCAAAACGGGTTGTTTTATAGGAATTCGTCCTTTTCGTTCAATTTCTACTATCATACACCTCTGAGGTGCGATACTTACTGCTTCTACTAAGGCACATGTCTCTTCCCTTGGTAAACCCTGTCTCATATCCACCGCTACCGTCTGCACATAATTCCCGCGTCGGATTACTAATTCTTTATGGTACAGATCAGGTAAAAGATGTTCTTGTTTGAGAATGTCATATCCTAAAACCAAATCGTAATCGGACAGTTGATCTGGCACGACCACAAAACGACCAGGCTTTAAGACATAATTGTGGATAATCGCAATGCTATCATTATTTCCCCCAGAACTGGAAATCGGACACTCCCTATTCCAGTAACTCCTCTAAATGCTGTGGGCAAGATTGGGCTTTTTCCTTTATCCAGCAAATGGAAACAGCTGGCCGATATAAGGCTCACTTCTGCCCCTGTATCTACAAATGCGGTAAGAGGCTCCATAGGTGGTTGATCCACTATTGTAACTTGTAAAATCAAGGTCTTTTCCGGAGCTCTTATTATATGATAGTGGATGATGTTCTCTGAGCACTCATCCTCCCTTTCTTTTTCTTTACTGTTTTCTTTTACTACTGTTGGTTCGTCATCTCTCTGATGTGTTATCTCTATTGATTTTAGTTCATATTTATTCTTCGGTGGATCTTCATTATCCTCAACTGCAATCAAAACAGATACTTGTTGTAACTGATCTTGCCCTTGTGGGTTTTCAAAGATGTTGATTGTGGGCACCTGAACCGATGTTGTTTGATGAAAAATTTCGCGAGGAATCTCCTGCGACTCTCCAGGATCATCCTCTTCAACATCAATTCCCCAAGCTCCCCCTTCATATTCATCTGTTACTTTGGTTGTTGTTGCGGCTTCTGGCATGAGGTCTTCCATGCCAGAGCCCGCTCGTTTCCCGATCTTTGTGGGCAATCTTTACCGAGATGTTCATTCTGACAATATGGGCACGTTATTCGTGGTGGTGCTACTGTTTGATTTTGGCCAGTTTGGTTTCGGCCATTGGGACAATCCCCTACCAAGTGTCCCACTTCTTTACATTTTAAAC